>VUQH01061315.1:0-12503 GCA_015106775.1 Etroplus canarensis | reverse complement strand
CTCTTTCTTTCACTTTTTCTTTGCCAGCCTCTTCCTTTGAATACTTTCCTGTACTTCCTCATTCCACCACCAAGTCTCCTTGTCTTCCTTCCTCTGTCCAGAGGAGACCCCAGATACCTTCTTGGCTGTTTCCCTCACCACCTCAGCTGTACTTTCTCAGTCATCTGGTAACTTGTCACTAAAACCCAGGGACTGTCTCAACTCCTCCTTGAACTCTGCACAACATTCTTCCTTCCTCAACTTCCACCATTTAATCCTTGGCTCTACCTTCACTGGCTTCCTCTTTTTGCTTTCCAAAATCATCCCACAGACCACCACCGATGTTGCCCAGCTAAATTTTCCCCTGACACAACCTTGCAGTCTCCTACCTCCTTCAGTTTGCACCTCCTGTATAAGATATAGTCCACCTGTGTGCACCTTCCTCCACTCGTGTAGGTCACTCTATGTTCCTCTCTCTTCTTGAAATACGTGTTCACTACAGCCATTTCCATCCTTTTGGCAAAATCCACTACCCTCCGTCCCTCCACATTCCTCTCCTTAACACCATACCTACCCAGCAACTCCTCACCCCCTCTGTTCCCCTAACCTACATGCCCACTGAAGTCTGCTCCAATCACCACTCTCTCTCCCCTGGGAATACTCTCTACCACTTCATCTAACTTACTCCAGAAGTCGTTGTTAACCCGGGCTGCGACCGATCCGGTATGGAAGTCTTGTTATGGATCCGCGTATTTGATTTGACAAACTTTTTATGCCGGATGCCCTTCCTGACGCAACCCTCCCCATTTACCTGGGCTTGGGACCAGCACTAGGCTTGTGGGCCCCTGTGGCTGGGTTTAAACAGAACTCTAATTCTGTGAATAACTAAGTACACCCCACAATTCATTAGCTTGTAGAAGCATCTTTAGCAGCAATAACTTGAAGTAAGTGCTTTCTGTGTGACTTTATCAGATTCTCACATTGTTGTGGAGAAATTTAGGCCCACTTTTCTTTAGAATGTTGTTTGCTTGATTGTTCCTTGAGGTTTGCAGACATTTTCGTGCACAGCTCTCTCAAGATCCACTGCAAGATTTCAGTCATTCTAGTTATTCTAGTCATTCAGATTTTATCAGACAGACTTACATTTGACTCTAGAATACTTTGGCATAAAGATGATTTCATGGTTTTTGCCAAATGTGAGAGATACAATGCTTTCTTATGGCAAACCATACTTGTTCGGTCTTTTTCTAATTGTACTGTTATAAGCTCTAAAATATAACATGCGTGGAGGCCTGTAGACTCTGAGATGTAGCTCTTGGATTTTTGGCAATTTCTCTCAGAATTGCACAGTCTGATGATGGGCTGAATTTTCTTCCATTCCTGGGTAGATTGTGGCATCATGTTTACACACACCTGAATGCTACAGGTGCAGCAAATTACCAAAATATTTGCTCGTTGTAAAGGCGCCGATGAGCAGTTAATCAAATGTATCTGATTAGCAGCGCCTGACTGCTACTTACCCTCTTAATTCCTATGGAAGCAGTAAGGGTGTACTTAGTTTTTAACAGGCCTGCACAGACTCCTGTGAAAACTTTCTTTCTCACATGACTGTATCTAGCTCTATCACTCTGTTGTCACAATAAACATTAATATTAAATGTTTTCATGTTTTCAAATTTTCCAACAATATGCAGTGCAAAAAACAGCGAGTGAGTTAACTGATAAGTTGATCAATGGAGCAATCAACAGCCACTGAACATCATTCATGAAACAAAAATTTCAATACTAGCTGATTTTAGAGTCACATGAGCTGATGGCTCATCCAATACCCTTCGTTGCACCATGTGGGCAAATCTCATATAGCACATGCTATAAAGGATGCTTCTAGTCTACCCACAGTTTCTGCACATCTGCAAGCCACTTTTTAACCAACGGTTTCTGAAACTATCAGGTTGATGCCTGCATAGTTCTGTTCATGTCCTGCTGGTCCTCACAGCCATACCACCAAATATTATCACAAAAATTAGTGCAGCTTGAAATAAAAATCATTTTCTGGTTAGAGCAATTGACTTTGATAAGACATGAATTATTTCTTCTTATGTGTATTCATGTACTATGCAAACACACAAAGGCACCAAAGATGCAGAACTCTACTACTACAGAAGTGGTGACCTTGATCACAAAATAAGCTTTGTAGAATACAGGCTTTAACTACGATACTCACCAGTTTTTCTTTTCTTCAATGCTGTGACTCCATGTATTGCCTTGTGCACACATTTTGAAGTGGGGAGGGGACATAAATACTGGCAGCAAAACATACTCATGAAAAATAATAGAACTCATTATGAAAAAACAGTCACATTCACAGATCTCTGTCTTGGGTGCCCTAATACAACACATATTAGATATATAACAAAATATCTGATTTTCATAACATGATTGCCATGGCCAGAATAATTCATAATAATGATATTATGATAGTGCTAGAAAATTTCATTTCATATTAAGAGTTTTGTTGTATTACTCTTAAAATACAAGTGTAGAGAGGTGGAGAAAGAATCTGTAACCATAACTTTACAAAACTGAGCAGAACGAATATTTTCAAAGGTGACATGACATAAATATTTAATTTACATCACAGTTTTCATCATTATGGATATGTAATACAGTAAAATTGCAGTGTTTCTCTCTGAAATGTATATTAACAAACAACAGAAACTGGAATTTGATGATATAAAGTGGAATAAAAAGGTAGTACTTGAGCAAAGTGCATAAGATTCAAACTTGAGTACTTAAATAAATATATTGTGACCAATGATGTCAGAATAAATTTTGCTAAGGTAAATACTTACAGTCCTGCTACTGATATTTGTTTACTATTTTCACATGAAAGATAGAGCTTGGACTCCTCCTACTTTAACAGGTAATGAGCTCCCTTTGCGGTCTAAGAACAACTGTATTAATCAATTAATTTAAAAAAAAAACTGACAGATTTTTCAGTAGTAAAACTTACCAGTTGCCAGCCTAAAACTGTGCTTTTCCCCTATTATTAAATATATATTGTTTGGGTTGATTGGACTCCAATGTCATAGAAAACCTGCCAGTGAGTGTAATCAAGGCAGCAAACATATGTCCTTCACAAGGGCTGAGCAAGGCAGATTATTAGTATGAAAAAATATTTTTAGGAAACAGAGATCCCATCTATCTATCTATCTATCTATCTATCTATCTATCTATCTATCAGCAGGGATGTGTAGTGTCAAGACAGAAAGGTCAGAAGAGGAAAGCATAATGTGAGAGAGGGAAAAGTGGTATAAATCCTTGCTGCTGCAGTATTAATTCTTAATCGGAATGAGATGCTGTTCTTAGCATTGAAATACTGCTTGATTCTGCTTGATTTCAGAGCACTCAGCAGAAAAACCAACAGAAAAGAGGAGGAGGAGAAAGCAGCAGCTTGAAATAACCCAATTCATCATAAAACACACACATATGCCCACACCCACACTTCACTGATTTATACACCCCTTTTTTCGAATTGGTAAATACATTTCATATCAGTTGTGATTGGCTAAAATTTTTCAGCATGCGCCCTGGAGATGAGTGGACCATCTGGCCTGTTCCTCCCTCCAGAGCAGCCTGACTGCCGTGCCTGGATTTGGGCCCAAATAATCTCAAGTTAAGTGCCAGCTGTACTTAACAGTAAGGGGTTAAAGGTTAGGACTGGAGAAGTATGCAGGATCAATGGAAAAAAAACAGGGAAATGTTATTTTTAATGCAGCCTTCAGTAGGAATGCACAGTAAAGCCATACCTTTCTTCTTCTGTGCCAAATAGTAGGGCTACTACTGAGCTTTAAGTACTTCTATTACAGTGTGATTTGCTCAAGATGCAGTTGGAAAGGGGAGTGTGTGTGTGTGTGTGTGTGTGTGTGTGTGTGTGTGTTTTAAACCAGTATGGAAAAATCGAGTACTGACTGGAGCACAAGAACAGCAGGGGAAACAAGGAAAAGAGCCTTACCAGATGTATGGCTGCACAGACTTAATGCTGCATGTCAAATAAAAATGCTCCGAACAGTTCGACTAATTAAAGCCACAGTATGCTTCCCCTATAACCGCACTGTACATCCTTGCGGTTTTTAAACGGTCTGTGAGATCTACAGAGTGTAAACATAAGTGCTTTTTCAAAGTGAATATCCACAGTCATCAGATCTTGGGTGCAGAAACTCCAATGAAGGCTATAACTCGTCATGTGGTAATAGGATTATTCATTAGCCAGATGCGCCCAAGTCTAACTTGATGATAAATACTTAAAGTGCGGGGTTTTCAGAAATATGACTGCTCACACATCCCTGCAAATATATCTTATGCACGTCCAGCCATAGCGTGAACTACACCTCCCAGATCTCTAAATAACCTGCGTTTACATTGATGTGATCGCCAACACAGTCAAATTACATAACGGCAGGAGATAAAACAGGCAGGGTGACTGAAGTATCTCTTGATAGCAAAGCAGAGTGGTCAAAACCCAAAGTTGTCTCCCATCGGTGCCCGGCTGTGTTTTCACTGAGGGTTACTTACGTATATTGCTGCGGGAATGTGAGACCCTCTGCTCCAGGCCACGACGCGCTGAAAATCAAGATCATCTGGATAGATACCAAGCAGACGACGCTGCAAGACCTTTCGCCTATCGCCATTTTCCATTAAAAAAAAAATCAAATTCTCGCCACGGGCTCTCGGTGCGTGAACGAAGCGCTCCGGACTATCTCCGAGGGGCAGACAGCTAGCAAGTGTGAACGTCCGGCTCAGTTTCCCGACGACTTCATATCGGTTTCTGCCGTCAAGTGGACGCGGAGGAGGCAGGCATTGGCCGTGAAGGCATCGCGGACAGTGGGAGATGCACTAATGCAGCTGCCAAGACACTGCAGAGTCTCCCCTCCTGCTCCCACACACACATACACACACACCACCACCACCACAATCACACAGGCCGGCGCGTCCACGACGGCTCTCTCATCAGCAGCCCGTGGATCCGTGCGCGCTCACGCTCACCAGGCAACAGAGAAGCAGAAGAACAATCTAGTTTGGCTTTATTTATCTCCGCGGAGCCACGTGGGATTTGTCATCGCCATAAATTTAGTTTTTTCCTATTTAAGGCGAGACACAACACCTCAGATACTCACATATATATTTAACAATTCCCCTTTGATTAGGGCGACAAGATCCCAACATACTAAATGAGGCAAATGGACTAGTACTTTATTTAGCGCTTTTCTACTCTGAACACTCGAAGCTACAAGCTACAATTTGACTATCATACACACATGGGAGGGCCGGGGGGATTTTGTGTCCTGCCCAGGGACGCTGTGGCATGTAGACTGAAGAGGCCAGGTACCGAACTGCCAACCTTCCTGTGGGAGGACAACCCGCTCTACCACCTGAGCCATACGCAGCTGCCCCCTAAGTTGGGAAAACACTGATAATGTGAGGTAACTGGGAGGTGGTCCGAAAATTTCACATTGAACTTTAAAATAAAATGCAGTAAACTGCAGATCATATTACTGGATTGGCATCTAGCATGTAAAGGCCAAATATATTGAACTTTTCCACCTGTCTTACTACATGAATACAATAATGATAAAAGAAACTTTTAGTTTTCATTTTTACATGTGATAATCTTTATATACTCCTGTATTCGTTGTTGTTTCACTGTTATTTCAACTGCCCTTCTGACTGGTAACCATTTCTGGGTTTCATTAGGAATGCATCTATTGACTGGCACACATCAGCGCCATATCAGACAATTTTAGGAATTTTGGGTCGATTATGACACATACATTATGCCTCATTTCACGCCATGTTTTTCTCTGGTGCGGAACTGAAAAAAACTCCAGCAAAAAGAGACAAAATTTCTGTTTCTCAGTATATAATGCTGTTTCTTTTTGTATGTGGTCATTTCCATCGTAGTCACCAAAATCTACAAAGCTTTTGAGTTTTTGGTGATTTGTATCTTTCCTTGATGGCCATAGCATTAGCCTTTACTATAATAAAAAAATCTTTCATGCGTTCTTCTCATGTCAAGGTGTAGAAAATTGCATGTCCAGCAGAGAGAGTGAAAATGTGGGACAGGAGGACAGGGAGTAAAAATGTTATTCAGTCCCATATAAAGAGGGACATCTGGTCACCCTACCTTTGGTAGTTGGGGTCCAATTTGTCAACTGGACCTCATGCAGCCTCCAGGGGTCCCAACTGCAGTTATGCATGACTACAGATCCAAAAAAGCAGCGCTATGTTGGATAATTCAATTAATTTTGCTACTATTTACTTATGATATAACCCATAAAATACTTAAACAAAAAGGCACAGTTTTAAATATTACTTGATTTTTGCTCTGTGACCCATTTATAGTGTGGCAAAAAAATATCTTTGGTAAACTTTATCAGTGCTGATATATTTATATACACTATAAGTATACATGTATTGGGCCACATCTCTAAATCATTCAATTCAGGTGTTTCATTCAGTCCCATTGCCACAGCTGCAATAATCAAGCTCCTAGTCGTGCAGTCTGCCTTTACAAATATTTGTGAAATAAGGCTTCATTCTAAATAGCTTACTAAATCCCAGCATAGTCTGTAGGATGCCACCACTGCAGCAAGTCATTTCATGAAATTTCTTTCCTCATAGATATTACACAAACAACTGTAAGTGGTATTATTGCAAAGTGGAAGCATTCAGGCACCACAGCAACACAGCCAGTGGCAGACCATGGAAAATTACAGAGCAGGGTCACAGAGTACTGAGACACTTAGAGTAAAAGTCACCAACGTTTTGCTGACACAGTAACTGCAGAGTTCCAAACCTCCTTTGGCTTTAACATCAGCACAAAAACTGTGCACTCGGAGCTTCATGACATGGGTTTCCATGGCTGAACAGCTGCATGCAGGCCTTACATCATCAAGCACAGTGCTAAGTTTTGCTTGGAGAGTTGGAAAGCACACTGGAGCAGTGGAAACATGTTATGTATAGTGTTAAATCACACGTCTCTATTTGGCAGTCTGATGGACAAGTAAGGAATTTGAATGCCAGGAGAATGTTACTTGTCTGACTGCATTGTGCCAGCTGTAAAGTTTGGTGGAGGAGGGATAATGTTATGGGGTTGCTAATCTGGGGTTGGCCTGGGCCTCTTAGTTGCAGTGAAGAGAAATTCTACCAAGCTTCGGCTTACTAAGACATTTTGGACAATTCTATTAAACAGTTTGGGGAAAGCCCTTTTCTTTTCCAGCACGACTGTGCCCCAGAGCATAAAGCAAGGTCTATAAAGGCATGGTTGGATGAGTTTGGTGTGTAAGAACTTGACTGGCCCACACAGAACCCTGACCTCAACCCCATCAAACACCTTTGGAATGAACTAGAATGGAGATAACATGCCAGACCCTTATGTCCAACATCAGTGTCTGACCTCACAAATTCTCTTCTGAATGGCTGCAAAGGTGGGACAAATTCCATATTAATGACTGTGGATTTAGAATGGGATGCAATCCTGTAGGTTTATTATGTAGATTGTTGGGGTTTTCTCTTTAATACTGTATGGTCTTTACCTTACAGTACAATGTTAAGCACCTTGAGATGACTTTTGTTGTGAACTGCCGCTATATAAATAAAATTGAATTGAATTAATCTGAAAATTGTTCATTACTTATATCTATAGAGAGTATGTAACTTTGAAAAGTAAACACATCAAGCGTGCAGGTAAAGGTTTCGCACCAGTTGTGTAAAGGACAAATTAAGTTTTTTCAGTGCATGTTTTCATGCACATAAGTAGAAGCTAGAGTGTGTTATTATCTTTATGCATGTGTCTAGTCTCTTTTCTGTTGCACTGCTGCTGTTTTCTCAGTTGTCATTTAGTCTAGAAATCATAATTGGGTATTTAGGAGGGATGCAGCCATAGATCAATACATCTCTTTATAAGTCACATTTCTTCTGACACTCATGTGCTGTCTTTTGTGAGCTAGAGCCAATCGAATGTGGGACATTGTCTCAGTATGTCTCAGTACGTGAAGTGCAAAACAGAGAAGAAGAAAACGCACATTAAAATGTCTGTGAGTCTGGAGTTAGGATGGCATTGTGATCTCAAGTAGGGAGCAGGTAGAAAAGAGCCTAGAGAAGTGGAGTTATGCACTGAAAAGAAGAAGAATGAAAGTAAGTAGAAGCAAGATAGAATACGCATGTGAATGAGAGTGAGGCAGGTGGAATGGTGAATATGCAAGTAGTAGAGGTAGTGAAGGTGGATCAGTGAAACAAATTCCAGGGGTGATTTCTGACAGAAGAATAGCATCAAAAGTGATGGGAAGGTTTACAAGAGAGTAGTGAGACCTGCTGATTTGGAGAGGGTGGTACTGACAGAAAGAAAGGAAGTGGAGCTGGAGATGTCAGAATGGAAGATGCTGAGATTTTTGCTTGCAGTGACCAAGATGGAGAGGCAAAGCTGAGATGGCTTGGGCATGTGCAAAGGAGGGATAGTGGATATACTGGGCAAAGGATTTTGAAGATGGCACTGCAGGAAGGTGGAAAAGAGGAAGACCACAGAGAAGGTTCATGGATGTAGTGAAGGAGGAAAGAAGAGGATGCAAAGGATAGGGTAAAATGGAGGCAGATGATCTGCTGTGGAGACCCCCTAAAGGAAGCAGCCTCAAGAAGAAGAAGAAGATTTCCTGATAGATGACACAGAGCTCAATTAAAAGTAGGAATTCCCTCTTCTAATAGCCATTCAGTTTTAAATATCTGTCAGTCAGCGCTAATCTGAAAATTTGCTTTTCTGTCAGTCTTCCTGTACAGTGGTACAGCATACTGACACTACAGTATTAATTCATTAAAACATAGTAAGAAATTTAAATGTGTGAGATCAAAAGCTTTGGCATAAGACATCATAATCCCAATCCTTCAGTGTTGATTTTTAATATTTTGTATGGAGTGCTTTAAAATCTTGCAGAGTCTCTGTGGATCTGTTGTTGCAAGAAGCATTTGCACATGAGTCAGTCAGTCTTTATCTCCTGTAAGAACTACTAAAGTTTAGGTGCAGTGATGTTGACCAGAAGAGATACAAAACCAGAAGCACTGTAGAGTGAATTAAGGATGACTGTGACAGTTTTTAATTTACAGTTTGTGCAAACTTTCTTGCCCAAAATCAAAAACTGACCCAAGCTCCTTTTTGCAAACATTTGGGTGACAAGACAGTTAATTTTATTACTGATTTAGGCTAGAGTAACCATTTTTATTGCCCAGTTTTATTCTGATATATCTTTGCACACTCCTTTTCATCATTACAATTTAAGACAGTGTTCATACTCAAGGTTTAAAAATCAGTCTACACTCTATACATAAAGATGCTGCTTTTTCCTCATTGTCACAACTGTCTTACCAGTGGGAGCAGGTGGGTACAGCGTAGCACAGCTGCCACCATCACTGGGAAAGATTAGAGTTCACCTTTGTTACTTGTGTATGTGTCATGTTATGGCCCAGAACCACTTTATAAAATGAGTTAAACATTAAGAGTATGGAAGTGGGTAAGTCTGAAATGCTCCAGGGTTTAGTGGGTCTAGCATCAATGTCACTGATCCTCAAATATGGGTTAGGGTTCACAATAGCTCACTCGCATATTTAGTTAGTCCATGAACATGTTTGTGATTGACAGTTAGGGTTGGGAGGAAGAGGCTGGGAACCAGTGATCTTGAATATACAGAACATGCACAAGGTTTTTCTGTTACATTATTCAGACTCTTAGCACTATCCTATTGAACTAAAATCATACCAAAATAGAAGTATGACAACAATATATATTTGACTGGTTTTGCTGCAGTAGTACATCACATTCATCTTTCCATTATTGCTTTGTGTATTATATTAACAATGACAATTTTATGACCTTATGATTAAAACAAGAGCTTAAACTTGTGTAATTTTTCTTAGCCTGTGCTTTTCAGGGTCAACTTCCCATGTAGTCATGTCATGTCAGTGAGGAATTATGATTATGTGATTTCACGTCTAGCTACTAGTGTATAGAATAAGTGTCCATTCAGCCTTATGTCCCAATAAATCTTAATTCACATTATTTATTGAATTGTTTTCTGTTATTTTTGTACCTAGAAGCTGAGTGCCCCTTATAAATGTCTCAGGGCCCAAGGGCCCATTATATGTAAACCATCCATGGTTTACACATAATGGTCCCTATGATGCAAAAATGTAGTGCACAAAGGAGTCTTTATTTTGGATAATTCATGCTTTAGTTTTGGTTTGTTGTGTGTGCGTGAAAAAAAACCACACCCATGTGAAATGTAATCCTTTCAGCACAGTCGCCAGCTATTTGGATATGAGCATCAAAATCAGCTGATTGGTGTTGAGTTCAGTGTCTTTTTCTCTAAAGGTAGCAAGAGCAGCAAGAAGTGAGAGAGAGTCAAATTGACATGAAGCAAAGAGGAACTGAGGGAGCAGGTCTGGATTTGAAATACCAGCTGCATGAAGGGAAATAAATGCTGGTGGTAGAGAGTTGTTAGTAGGCCTTGTGTGTCTTTTATGGAGGAGATTTTTTTTAAAGAGAAACATGAGAGCAATTGATCTGTGAAAGAATGGACTATGAGTGTGCAATAAATTAACTGTCTCTGAGGAACCCATCTGGCAGAAATAGAAATTCATTCTTCCAATGAAGATGTAACCAACCTGTTGAAATAGTAGCTGGAGATGAAAAGACCAGGATTGTACTCCCCTATTTCTTAGGACTGTCTACATGGGTGGAATTCATTTTAAAAAATATGAAATATAGCTGGATAAAGACATATATAATGTGGCTTGTTCTTCCAATTAAACCACCTCTTTGTGTCTAGAGCAAGTCCATTGCAGACTACAATGTTCCTGGACCTTGGATTACAGATTTTTGGTATACTATGTACAGCATGCCATTAAAAATACTGTGTAACCCATAACATTATTGATACCTCCTCTCCATTTAAGTGTTACCATAAAAAGAGCCAGAATGTAAATGACTTGCAAAATTCAGCACAGCCATTTATGTTATTAACTTTCCCTGTGCTTTTCCGCTAGTACACTGTTAAAAATAAATATTTTTCTAAAGGGTTTTAAAAGGTTTATAAACTGACCCTATAGAATAACCGTTTTCCGGGGTTTTCCGGATAACCTTTGACATAAGGTTTCTTTCTTACTGACCACGACCTTTCTGGTTTTGCCCAAAAAACACACTGAAAGGTTTTCTGTGGCACAAAAAACCTTTCTTATTGCTTAAAACCTTTTTAAAAAACCTTTCTGAATTTTCCACAGACCTTTGCTTAAAGGTTTTCTGTAACACTGAAAACCTCTCCACAGATGACATTACCGATACATTGCACACTCATCAAACAAAAGATATTATGAACGACAAACTCCAAAATGAAATGTTGATCGAGTATATTAGAAAAAAATCAGACCTTTATATTTGTGATGTTTCTGTTCCAGCATGTAAATATAAAAATTAGTGATTACAGGTATACATGTATATTCTTCAGTGTGAGAAATAAGCACTCTTACATTTCATTGAGTTTCCTGGAAATAAAATTGGAAATAAAATCCAAATATTCCAAATAATATTGCAGCCAAACTGACATAAGATTTATTTTTTGATATATGTTAAATATATATAAAAAAATTCCCCACTCGCCCTATAGGTGGACTGTTTGTCCTTCAAGTTTGGCTCCTCTACCAGAGGCCTGGGAGCTTGAGGGTTCTGTGCAGTATCTTGGCTGTTCCAAGGACTCCGCTCTTCTGGACAGAGATCTCAGATGTTGTTCCTTGAATCTGCTGGAGCTACTCTCCCAGTTTGGGGGTGACTGCCCTGAGTGTTCCATCTCTTGTCCAGTTGTGCCTTGCCCTTATTTCACTAGTCCACTTTTCACCAGATTGTCCTGGATCTCCAACAACTGGTGCAGACATTGTTAATCTGGGTGATGTCTGAGCTGGCATGACATTCTTAGTATATGTATATGTGCATGTGCGTGTGTGTGTGTGTGTGTGTGTGTGCACGTGTGTGTATGTCTGATTTACCACGTGTGTTGCATCATGGGGGGAAGGTTTTGGGGGCTGCCAAAAACCATTCCCACTACAGCGACTCCTAAAGGTGAACGCTAAACTAATACCTGAAGTGCTCAGACGGTTTTTAGTGTCACAGAGAACCTTTTAAGTCAGTATATTTGGACATTCTGACTCACAGAAAACCTTCAGGTTGTCCAGGAACCTTTATTTTTAACAGTGTACAGGTTAAAAACATGTACTGTAACAATGATGTAGACATTGTGCTAAATGGGAACGTGAAGGCATTAGGTTAGGTAGGCACAATGCAGGTGAGACATAAACATAGGCCTGCAAGTCACACACACACACACACACATATATTATTTATTTCCTGGCATTTCAAAATCCTTTTGCTTATTTAGAGCATGTCTAAAATGCTTGGCTGATACAGTATATATTACATAATTGCCAGTG
>VUQH01061301.1:0-10323 GCA_015106775.1 Etroplus canarensis | reverse complement strand
ATAAAACATTAATTTTTTTTTTTTTACCTTTTTTTAAAAAAAAAAAAAAAATCTGTGATGTCAGTGCTGTGAGTGTTTATAGGCTGTGAATGTGTTTCTGTTTTGGAGTTGTGGCATTGTGAAAATGACCCAAGCATGTTTGTGGGAGCTTTCATCGGGCAGGTGGCGACAGAAGCAGCAGTTTACAGCCTGGAGACACATGAGTGCAGAGTGACCTCACCCTCACCACACTGTGAGTGTGTCTCTTCGTGTGTTTGTGAAGGGGCCTCTTCTGCTTCATGTGTTGAGGCTGCAGTTATATATGCCAGAGGCTGGTTGTAGTATTAGTACAGGCAGGCCACAAAGTCAAGCTCAGCCCCTGTCCTGCCCACATCTGCAAGCTGCTTTGCAGCCCACCTCCACCTAGCTCCTCCTTTCATGCTGTGTCTGACTTAATTAGTGTCACATCTGTTTTTGCTGCTGCTTGCTCTGGTCCTCTTCTCACATCTGGAATTCCTTATACACCCCCAGGACCACATATATCAAAATATATATTACTGCAGTTGGAAATAAAATTCTTTTGACTGTAGCGGTCCTGAAGTCTACACACAAGATTGTTCTGCCTGCTCAACTGCTTATTAATGCAAATATCTAATCATCCAGTCACATGGCAGCAACTCGTTACATTTAGGCATGTAGACATGGTCAAGGTGACCTGCTGAAGTTCAGACTGAGCATCAGAATAGAGAAGAAAGGTGATTTAAATGACTTTGAATGTGACATGGTTGGTGGTGCCAGACGGGCTGGTCTGAAAAACGTGCTTCCATCCTCACAGAAGAATCAGAAACAAGCCTTGGCATTGTAGCAGCACTTCTGATGTGGTGGGCTCTTATTTTTTTTAAGTTTTCAAATGGGCCCATCGGTGGTGGTGACATTTTTTTAATCTTTGAGACTGTCGGAACCTGTTTCGGCTTCCTCAGTTTCCACACAAAAATGTAATTTCACATAAAGAACAAACTTTGGTAAAAAGGTCTCCAGTCACCAGCAACGTTAAAACCAGTGTGGAATGACAGGAATACCATTAATTGGCTTTATAATGAAACCTAGTGTATATTATGCAACAAGTTTCAGTTCTAGGAGCTGAACAAAAATGACAAGCATGAATTACTTCAATTTCAATAACTGGGTGATATGGTCTCCTACCAAAGATAAGCCAAGTTAAGAGCTAACTCCAGCAAATACAAGGCACGTAGCAGTCAGGTGCCACGTGCTAGCACACATCATTTCAAACTGATTCACTGTGGCCTTCTTGGTAATAAACAGGGACTGACCTCTCCCATGTGTGAGGTCATATTCCCTCCTACGAACAACCACACTGTCATGTTTTATAAAATGTACCTTTGGCTGCCCCCTTGTGTTCTCCCCAAGGGGTCGCCGCAGCGGATTAATCCGCGTTGGTAATTTGGCAGAGGTTTTACGCCGGATGTCCTTCCTGACGCAACCCTCCATGGTGAGTGGGCCTCTGTAATCAAAGATCAAAGCTCTACATTGTTTCCAAGATAGATGTACGTTTGGTATTACAGTTTTTAAGTGAAATGTTAGTGAACCCAAAATAAGACAAAGCTTGGTTATGTTAAGGTTAAATTGTTTTGATGTGTTCCTATTACGAGAATCTCCTGATTTTACGTTATTTTAATTTCACATCATATGAACATGGATTTCAGTGTTTACCTTCCAGTCCACTCCACTTTTACAACCCTAATTCCAAAAAGGTTGGGACGCAGTGTAAAATACAAATAAAAACACAATGCAGTGATTTGCCAGTATTGTAATTGGGTATAAAAAGAGCATCTAAAGAGGCACAGTCTCTAAGAAGTAAAGGTAGGAAGAGATTCAACAGTTTGCAATTGCATCTATAAATTGTGGAGCAATTTCAGATGTTCCTCAACAGAAAATTACAAAAACCCAGAATATTCTATCATCTGCGGTTCATAATATTAAAGATTCCAGGAAAGCAAGGGACAAGGCTGAAAACTAGTATTGGATGCTGGTGGTCTCCGGGCCCTCAGGCAGCACTGAATTACAAACAGGCATGATTCTGTCATGGAAATCACTGCATGGGCTCAGGAACACTTCCAGAAATCATTGTTTGTGAACACAGTTGGCCATGCCGTCCCCAAATGCAGGTTGACATTCTATCACGCACCATCAATGCTGAAGAGTATATACGTACAGGTTTTACACTGACATTTGCTCCTCTCCAGACCACGTCTTTTCAGAGAAGGCCTTGCCTGTTTCAGCAAGACAAAGCTAAACTGCATATTACATCTATTGCTATTAGTATCTAACTTACCAATAACTTATTCGACGTACGCCAGCATATTCGCCAAATTTTTCATATGTCGCCATACGCTTGTTAAATCATCAAAGTGTGACTGGGGCTCAAGTCACAGGCATACCGGCCGAGTTGTTGGCACTTCAGGCCTCACCTGGCCATAAAAATGCTTGCCAGTCAATTGTCCCATTACTTTTTAGCCTCTGAAAATGGGGGGCTTTGAGTAAGGGATGGGTGCTTTCAGCTTCTCCCTTTGACCCCAATGTACAATCTGCAATGAATAAATCTGCATGTGTGATTTGGTATAGATTTTACCCTGCATGCCCTTTCAGATGCAGTTATCTCATTTATCTGAGCTTGGGATCAGCACTAGGAGTACAACGGCTTGCGCCTCCTCCCAGTTGCAAACCGGTGAGGTGAGGTGAATGCGTAAACCACTACACTGTGGAGGACACCAGCGGTCTGTGTATAAAAAGGTCTGTAAATTCTGAACAGTTGATGCAATTCTTCTGTCAAACCCCTTGAATTAAAGCTGAAAGTCTGCACTTTGATAACATTTTGATAGTTTGATTTAAAATCATCTGTGGTGGTGTACACAGGCAAAGTTACAAAAAAGAAATGTCATTGTCCCCAAACTTATGGCCCTAACTACCTGAAAATGTCACTTTGATTCTGATAATTCTAGTTCATCAAAACTATTAATAAAATCTCAGTTTTCAAAGAGCCAACATCAAATGCAGAAATATCTCAGAATCATATTGTATGTTGCATTCCTTTATGCTCTTCCAACTTACTTTAACTTTACATTGTATTACAGTGTAATCATACTGTGTGTGTATGTGTGTGAGTGCTTGTTCTTTACAACATAAAGCTGCTATTTAACTGGAGCAGTGATGGCAACAAACAAGTACACAGCTTTACAATCACACACACAGGCAGTGTTCAGTAAAAGCCTCCATCCGGGAGAAGAAAAAGAACCATATTCACTGACTGGGAGATTGTGTGTTGGCACACCTGAGTAGTCCTTTTGCAAAGGTAAATTCGTTTCTGTTGTTCCGCTGCACAAACACAACGCAGCCACGTTACTTCAGATTGTTCTTTTGTGCTTTTTGAGCTCTTTTCACTTTTTATTCTCATCGGCAGCTCCTCTGAAAGCCAGCTTCTCCTTTTAACAAGTGTTTACCGTACAGCGGCACTCTGCTCTCCCCCCGTTATGGCCAACACAGTGGAGTTTATTATGCAACAAGCCTCCAACTGAATTTCTATCCTGGGAGAGTAGCTACGCGTCAGGATGTCGGCGGGCTCGATGACGCACGTCTGTGTTTACACTTCTTTGCTAATTTGACAAACTAATAAGGGATTAAGCCCCTGCGGCTGTGTTCAGGGCAGTGAGGGAATATGTCACCTGAGTGTGACAGCGTGTCTCATTTCTGAGTGTTTCGTGGGCTTTAAATGCAGCCTCCAGTCTGCACGGACGTACCAGTGTGCGTGCTGAAGTCATTGTTCCTTTTGGGCCCACTTTGTTGACAATATTAGTTTTCCCCCAAACATTTAAAGCAAACTTCCAGAAACTGTGGCTCAGTTTGTCAAAACACAAACTGAAAAGACGCACAGATCTTGTGCAAAAACCATGTTGTCTCGTCTCAGAGCTGATGGACGACGGTGTTCGTGTATGTCCTGGCTTTGTGAGGCATGCTACGTGTTCAAATGCATGTGTGTTTGTGGAAATAAGTTTTAGTGAAGTGTACGGTTTTTGTCCAAAATACAGTACTGTGCAAAAGTTTCGAGGCACCACTTGCTTCTTTTTTGTCATTTTTAAAGTGCTCCAGCAAAATAGTTATCCAGGCTTTCTGAAGGTCTTTCAAAGTTTTTCTTTGGACTTTTTCTGCCTTTTCACTCATTTTCAGTCCAGTCCTCGTACCCAACCATTTACAGAAGAACGTTTTTTTGTTACGCCACTTAACACTGACTTACAGTATGAATCCTTTGAGCATAAAAAGGGCACCTAACAAAAGGGATGAACCGGTAACAAAGACCCAAATTTAAATTGTATCTTTAGCCACTTTGTTACTAGCAGCCTCTTGCAAAAACACATAATTTGTTCCCATTTTTTTAGTTAAATCTACAAAAAATGCCAAAGACAACAGTTTGACTGGCATTAAAATATTTTTACACCATAAAGGTGACTCCCAAAGAGCTATTGGCTGAAAACCTTGTCTGTAATCTGTAGTAGTAAATTAGAAGAAGCTGGACAAGTGAAGGATAAAAGAAGTGTCAGGCCTACAGAATAAAAAAAATCTACCTACAGCAGATGAACGGCATCTTAAAGTCATGACTTTAACAAATAGGGAAAAAAATCCAGCAAAGTCCCGACGCAGGACTTGAGAGCTGCATTTGGCCGCATTTGTTTTATCCACCTGCTGTTTGTTGAAGCTTCATCAGAAATGGTTTCAGTGGAAGGGTGCCTGTCAAGAAGCCATTAGTAAGGAAGGGAAATGGGGAGAAAAAGGCTGAGGTATGCCAGATTACACAAGAACTGGATGAAAATCAGTGGCTACAGGTCTTGTGGAGTGATGAATGGATCTCAACATTATTGAAGCAGTGGAATCATCTTGACAGAATGGAACAGAAGGCAGCCAACATCTAAAGAAGAGCTTTAAAATGTCCTTCAAGAAGACTGGAGAACTATTCCTGAAGACACTTTAAAGAAATGATAGGAAAACTTGACTGAGAGTGTTCAGGCTGTGTTGAAGAATAAAGATGGTCATACCAAATTTTGACTTTCAAGCTGGTTAAAATGGTACGTCTGTTTTTCTTTCCATTTGTTTGCACGTTTCAGTAAGTCATTGCGCCCATTTTCCGAAATGAGAGGTGGTTCAACACTTTTGCACAATACTGTAGCACTTCTAGTACTACATCTAAATGTACCATAAATGTTACCCTTTTATTGTGGCAAAACTCAGTCATTCCACCTGTGTACATTTAAGTACAATGAGAAACACTACAAAAAAAGTCAGTGCACAGATACAAAAAGGTAAAAGAAATGTTTGTTACCGCAATACAGGTTTCAGCTGTAATGCAAAAAAAAAAAAACAAAAACAAAAAAACAAACAAACGGCAAATTGCAATGAAACACATCACTCAGCATCCTGCCTCTGATCCTGGTCAGGCCAGAGAACCGCATCCACGTTGGCTACAGTGTTCTCCCTGGCCAAGCAGCAAGGTTAATAGATAGCATGGCTTATGCATCCCTGGCAGTGGTCTGCGTGGATGTCATCACCTGCCTCTTCCATTGCCTGGAATAGTGCCACACACTCATAGGACCTGTGTTCATACACTTTCCACCTCCGTGCTGAAAACAATTCATCTATTGGGTTTGAAATGATGAATATAGTGGGAGGTACAGCACTACAAAACGTGGCTTGTTTGCGAACCATTTGTAGACCAGAGGGAAACGTACATTACCATCCCTGTAGCTATCCACAGAAACCGTAAAGTTATGGTGTACTGCAATTACTGCAGAGTGTACTGTAGAACTTTCATTGTGTTCACATTTGCAGAATTGTGATTTAGGATGATATTTGAGTGAGACCTGCTGGAACTGTGTGTGAACTTTGACAGTTGTTGAGTTTTATGTTTTTAGAATTGAGTGCCTTGTTCTGGCGATCTATCTAGCTAGCGATCAAGCGATCTATCTAGAGAGCCAGTGAGTGATCTATCCAGTGATCTGTATCTATCAAGCAATCTATCTAGCAAGCGATCTATCTAGTGATCGAACTATCATTGATCTAGCAAGCAATTAATTGATCTGTCGATCTATCTAGCGATTGAGCGATCTATCAAGCGATCTATCATCAAGCAATCGATCTAGCGATCTATCTATCTAGCAATCTATCGAGCGATCTAGCTTTTGAATGATCTATTGATCTAGCAATCTATCGTTCTATCTATCTATCTAGCGATCGAGTGATCTATCTAGCGAGCCAGTGAGTGATCTGCATCTATCAAGCAATCGATCGATCTAGCAGTTGATCTATCAACCTATCTAGCGATCTAACCATCTATCTATCATCAATCTAGCAAACTATCTTTCTGTCTATTGATCTAGCAATCTAGAGCTCTATCTAGCTATCTATCTATCACTCCTTCAGTTAAACTCACTCACACACATGCAGGCTGTTGCTACATTGTTGAGAAAAGCTCAGCCCTGAACCTTGACTCACATCTTGGAGCTGATTGAACCATTGCAGTTTGGTGCTCTGCCGTTTTTGTGATATGTTGTGTACAAACTAAGTACTGCATATATCATTGACAGCTATCTGTACTAGTTAAGCTGAGTTATTTTTAGCCCATCTGGCTTAAGGACTGATTAGTTATTGCCATGGTAAGGCGTCCATCGGTTCACAGTTCCCAAGAACTGCTGCTCCTCCTTGAGTATTGGTCATATTTTTGTAAAACTTGCATACCGTGATCACCTAATGGTTCTTCATTGTGCTCAAGGTCATATTTTGTCATTTTACAGGTATTTTTCCATTTTCACAAGAATTGCTGCTCCTCCTGGAGTAGATCTGAGTGAAACTTGCACACAGCAGTCACCTGAGCAGACACATTTTGATTAGTACTAAGCAACAGACTAATAAATCCTTGAATTTCACTCCCCAAAACTGAAGCACAGACTTCTTAGGTCTATCGCCTCCAATAACTCCATTAAAATGCTCCAAGCAGCACAAACACAGAGAGGTCCTGCCTGGCACAGCACAGTACAGGTGTGCAGTACAGAAGCACACCTGTCAAAGTGACCACACCCCTTTAACTCGAAACCACGAGGATCCCACAAGAAGGGCCAAAACACAGGAGTATAATCCACAGTCTAGATCTTTAATCCAAAAGACAGGCAGAGGCCATGCACAGTGAATCAATCGCTAAATGCAGTTGATGAGGAGGTAAAAGGTAAAGCCCATGCAACAGTCCAGAGTTCATACAGTAGGGAATGAACACTCTACACAAGCCTGGATGCTTGACTACAAACATAAGAGTACAAGATAATCCAGCAAAGCTGGAGGTTTATATATACAAAAACTACATAATGGACACAGGTATGTCACAAAAAGGGCAGGAAACGGAACAGAGGCTGGGAGTACGAATAACTTAAGTGTAAGATGAGCAGATATCAAAATAAAACTATATAACAAAATAAAAATATATAAGCACCAATCTGTTTACCATTGATTTCTTTTTGAAGCCAGCCTCAAGTGTCCAAGAGTGGAACTGCAGTTTTTTTTGGCATTTCTGCATTAGCTTCGTTTTTTCTTCACACCACATTATTTTTTTGTAATCATTAACCACAAAAATGATTCAAGTTCCAGCATCAGTAACAGGAGAGTGTTTTTATTTATATTTTCCTTGCAAAAATGATATTTCTTCCACTGAGCGTCAGTCCATTTTTCCCCTTTGGTCATCCACACCCTACCTGCAGCGTCTCTAAGCCCACCAGTTTTAGAACCTCTGGCTTTCTGCTCTGGAAAAGTCTTCTAGATTCATTTTCACATTTTACAGCATTAGTGGGCACCCAGTTCAGTGTGTTTCTGTCCAAATACAGAAGAGGACTGCATTTTTTAGGACACTGAATAAGGCCTTATAGTGAGCTGAGATCCTTCAGATAATGAGTCTACATGAACTAAAGTTTTCAAGTTGCTCGCAGATTGTTACGTACTGTCAGTTAAATCATAGTGAATACAGATATTTGAGTTGTGTGTGTGCACGGCGTGTCACTTTTCACTTCACTTCTCTCTCAGAGGTATTGACAGCGGCGAGCGGAGATGGAGAGCTCGACATGATTCTCAGAAAAAGCAGGAGACAGGGAGCCATCACTCTTCTCTTCTCACCACACGTTTTTTTTTCTTCCCCTCCTTCCTCCTCCTCACTCACGCTGCTCTCCTCTCGCGCTGAAGATGTAAGTGCCTTAGACAGATGTCTGCTGCTTCTTGTCTAAAACCCTCAACGCGAGCTGCTGAGCTCGGCAAACTCTAATTAAGATCAATATTTCAATTTTTAGTAAAAGCGCACAAGATGGAGAGAAGACAGGGAGAGAAATCATCTGTCCACGGAGACTCCAAGAGACAAAAAGAAAGGTCAACTGTGATCCCTCATCGGGTGTGTGTTTGTGAGAGTGTGTGTGTGTGGGAGACTTGTTAAGAACTAGCTTGTGAGAACGTGTTCATGTGTTCTAAATCTCGTTTTTATCCTATGAATTTGCACTAAAACTTCTTCTGTTGAAGCTGGCCATCACTCCCGTCACTATGCTGGATAGACTGCAGGCTGAGTTGCATCATACAGTGACTTTTACAGGAAGGCGAGCACAGACAACGGCCTCTTCCTGCCCTCAGCCTGGATGTCTCCACCTTTCTGCACTCCCTCCAGGCTGAAGATTTACAAAATATTGTTACTTCTAACTACAGTTTTCAAAAGATGAACCACTGGCAGACAATGATGAGTAGCAGAGGTGATTTAGAACTGTTTCTTTAGTAAAAAAACGTCAAAACCATACTCTGAAAACACCTCACTACACATGAACACGTATTACTGGCAACTTTTACTTAATGTAGCAAAAGTAATTATTCTATGCTAATATTACTGCTGCAGATGTTTAAAAGATTAAAACACTGCTACACATTACACCTACAGGAGCTTTTTGACATCCCATTTAAAATCCATAGGCATTAATATGGAGTTGGTCCCCAGTTTGCAGCTTTAACAGCTTCCACTCTTCTGGGAACGCATTTCTTCAAGATTTTGGTGTGTCTGTGGGAGTGTCTGTCCATTCGCCCACAAAAGCATTTACGAGGTCAGACGCTGATGTTGGATGAGAGGGCCTGGCTTGCAAACTAGTTCACCCCAGAGGTGTTGGATGGGGTTGAGGTCAGGGCTCTGTGTGGGCCAGTCAAGTTCTTCCACACCAGATTTCCTTTATGGACCTTGCTTTATGCACTGGAGTACAGTCATGCTGAAACAAAAAAAAGGGCCCTCCTCAAACTGTTAGAAGTAGTGAATTGTCCAAAATGTCTTGGTAAGATGAAGCATTAAGATTTTCCTGCACTGGAACTAAGGGGCCCAGGCAAACTCATTACTTTTGTGTTTTTATGCAAGACTTTGTGAGGAGGATTTTAAATTCAATTTTGGGTTGAACAGGGAGGGAAGAGAAGCAAATACCGGGGGAAATACGATCTCTCTTTCTTGTCCTAACTTTATGGACAAAAAGACAACTCAGTGTAAGTAAATAAGTAAAGTCCAAAAGTTAGTATAAATCAAATTTAAAGTAAGAACTCTTTAAAGTTTGCCGTATTCCAGTTAGGGCAGTGCCACTCCTTCTGGCCAGGGGTGTGTCCACAGGGAGGCACGGAGTCCATATGTATTATTATAGATAACACTACCAAAAAACTGTACCTTTGGCTGCTCCCTTGTATTCTCCCTAAGGTGTTGCCACAGTGGATATCCACATTTGTAATTTAGCAGAGATTTTACACCGGATGCTCTTCCTGACACAACCCTCCATGATGACAGGGGCTTGTGTCCCCACCTTGAATACAGTGTGTAAATAATTGTAATTCTTCATGTTGCATTTGAGTAAAGTACTATTCAGGTAGTATAAATATATATTATAAAGTGTATTTCTCAGTCAGAGGGGCTTGTGTCCCCACCTGGAATTGAGCCAGAGACCTTACACTTATAAGGCGAATGTGTAAACCACTACACTACGCTACCCAGTAATATATAAATAACTGAAATCATCAGCGGCTGCAATGATCCAGCAACAGAATGTAAATGATTCTGAAAGTAAAGTATTTTGGTTATACAACCAGTGCATTTTTAAGCTACTTAAGGTTTATAACTTTTAAAGTCAAAGCTGAGATGGTTTGGACATGTTCAGAGGAGGGATAGTAGACATATTGGACAAAGGATGTTGACGACGGAGCTGCCAGGCAGGAGGAGGAGAGGAAGACCACAGAGAA
>VUQH01061298.1:0-13208 GCA_015106775.1 Etroplus canarensis | reverse complement strand
GCACAACATAGAAGAGCCACCTCATCAGGCCAGGACTCCGTAGTCTATTTACACCTACAGGCCAGTGGACACTCTTTCAATGATGAAGATGTACACATCCTGGACAGGGAGGAACGCTGGTTTGAGCGGGGAGTCAAGGAGGCCATATATGTGAAAAGAGAAAGACCGTCTCTGAATCGAGGAGGGGGCCTAAGGGTACATCTTTCGCCGTCTTACAACGCTGTGATTGCAGCCATTCCCCAACTCTTTGTGGATGGTGCTCATGGCCTTTGATTTTTGTGGGCCTTGATCAACGGACCTTGATGTACTGTTTATAAGGTTGGGGAGACCTGCAGTCAGTTGAGACTGAAGAAGTCACTTGGATGAGTGATGAAACGTTTCTCCCACGGAAACTTTATGTCCAGATGAACAGAATCAACTTTGGTAGCTTTGCAGACTATCATCTACATGTTGTACCTGTCTACTGTCACCAGGGGGCAGTGTTACACACTGGTCTGTGGGCTTCTCGTGCTTGCTGTTGTTGGTCCATCAGCCAGCTACAGCAAAGATCGAACTTATAACATACAGTCAAAGTAAAACCCTGTATTAAAAAAGATGAAAACAATTTTTTTATGTTTGATGTTTCTTCAGGCTTCTCCCTCTGTGGTAGGAACCCTGCCAATGGTCACTTCCTGTCCCAGCCTACTTTTCAACCCATCAGCATTCAAGCATATCAAGCTATGCATAGTTAGATTTTTGGAGGACCTTACACCAGCACGTCTGCATAGGTTGAATTTGACAGGCAAATACTGATGATAAAACTGCAGTGCCATAAATCAAGCATGTGTGCTTCCACTTTGCAAAAATACCACGTACAGTTGATGGTTGAATATCTAGGAGGGAAGAAATCTGACAAACTGATGTGTTTCAACAGCGGCACCCAACCCTTTACTATTCAGTGAGCTCTTCAGAATGACACATTCTTTAACAAATGCCAGAAAAGGCAGACTGCGTGGCTAGGTTTACACACCTGTTGCAATGAGACCGATTGAAACACCTGAATTCACCGATTAAGAAGTGTGACCCAATACTTTTCCCCACATAGTGTAGCTTTGTCTGTGAAGTGTAGCTGGCCTATTTAATCTCATCCCTTTCCTCTTTCATTTCTTTGTATTTTTCATTTGTTTGATGACTGAAGTGTTTTTGTTTGAACGTGGGGAGTTACATTAGAGGATTCAAACTTTAGTGGGACGAGAACAGACACGATAAAAAGAACTGGGTTCACTTCCCCACCTAGTCTATTTAAGTTTGAGACATGCTTGACGTCCTTAAGACCACATTCGCTTGCACAGTACAAGACAGAGAGGATGCTAATGCAATGCACGTAAAATGTGTGGCATTCATATTTAAAACTACACTCAGCCCATTGAGCATAGCAGGTCAGTAATTCCACAACTGAGTCATGTACTCACTGGGGACAATGAAATATGAAAATGTGTGCTGTTTTATTGGATGTGGTAATTGCATCTTAGGCCATCAGTGAGGACACAAATTGTGTCTTGGTGAAGCCCTGATATGTATTTTGAGGAAGGATAATGGGCTTCTGCCTCATTTTTGTCAGATTCCTAACGAAAACATTTGCTCTTGCTATGCGCTCATTTCTGCACTCATCAGTGGGGGGAAAAAATGCTATTTGGTGCAAAATGAATAAACAGTAAGCGGGTTAGATGTATAATTTCTTTGTGAATTCAGAGCCACAGAAATTTGCTATCTTGCTATTTTTATTTTGTCTTTTTTTTCTAGATTATTTGATTAGGGTAGTATTACACAGTTGGCACAATTTTTGTAGGAACAAGAGAGTCATTGACCATAATTACAAAAATAAACAATGCAGAGTATCAAAGCTTCAACTTCAGCTTCAGTGCACTTCAGTACAGATCAAACCTTTTTCACTCCATATATTACCTGCTGTTATTTCCATTTACCTGGACATCTGCATGGCACATTTTACTTATGTTGGCCTCCTTCCTGTTTGAGCTGTAACTGCCGACACACAGTATTTCATGTATGTGGATTCTGGTATGGAAAAATCCATAATACCTAAATGACAGGAGCATAAGAATTCACCTTTTGGTATGCTCTCGTAGTAAAGTAGATGATTCAATTTCTGGAGAAATTGTGGTGGAATTGTTGCCACTGCCGGACTCGGTCAGTGGCTTGCTTGAGAGATACGCTTGAGAGGTTAAATGAAAAGATCAAAGGGCAGATCTTCTTTTATCTTTTTTTGAATTTCTTTGATTCTTTTGATGTCCTCTTCATGCTACATTTTCTCAAATAACACAAAAGTTGTAAAACGTACACCCGACAAAAGTAATAGCCACTGTCGCACCAACTAGCCTGGTGCGTTAACCAAGTCTCTGCAACAAGCAATGCGAGAGGAGATACGCTCTGAGGAATATTTCTTTATTTTAGCTGGGCTCAACAATAGTGGGGTTGTATGCTTTGCAAAAATCCCACCGACAAAAATGATAAGTCGAGCACATGAATAACAATCCAAAAGCAAGTCACAGTACTAGCTGCTACTAAGCCTAAAACAAGAGTTCTCGACTCCTTACAGGTAAGAGGATTGTCTAAGGACCCCCTTACTAACTTGCACTGATCAAGTATATGCTTACTGTTTTTTGTACTTTTGGATGCCTTTGGAACTTTTTTCTATTCTAAAGCTCTTGCATCAATGTACTTCAAACTCATATCAGCCTATAATATCAGTTTCTATTGGCTCATTAATAATATGGGTATGAATGATGGACACAAGATGCTTGTCCCCATCTGTAGCATTTCATTATTTATAGTAATTTATTGTGTGGAGTCCTTGGCTTTGGGTTGTGGACCACTGGGATGCACAGAATGTACAGTTGACCAAAGGCCAATGGTTTCAGATTCAAAGGTCTTATGTTTAATGTGACTCTTAAACGAAAAGAGTAAAGCTGTTGTTCATAGCAACGTGTATTCGGGTTGCATTTACAGCAATGTTCCCTTTTTAGCTCATCCAGCTAAAGGACCGTCTGCAGTTCACAGGAGTTGCTGCTCTTCCTGCAGTATGGGTCAGCATTTAATCGAACTTCACCGAATGGGTCTTCGCCCAAACTCAAAGGTCAAGGTCACATTTGTCATTTTACAGGCACTTTTCCATTTTTACAAGAATCGCTAACTCCTAAGAGTGTTGGTCTAGAATGTGAGGCTCATAAAGTCAGTGCTGCCATCTACACATAAATGCCATCATTAGGTTTATTTATTGCATAAACATGTTTTAAGCTAGATCAGGGCCAGTCAAGAACCAGGGCCATTGTCTTGGACCTGCCTCTTTGCCAACCTCCTTGACTTCTCACTGGATTTTAATTCTCATTAGTTTGTGCAGTACAGCCAACTGATGACAAATAAACTCATCACCTTCTTTTTGTACTTCACACATTACAATAACCTGTGAACTGTGAAGGATCATGAACTGGTTGACTCTGTCATTGATGTTCTGGTGTAGTATATCTCATACCTCTCTTGTGTTTGTTTAAGGGATATTGCAGTGCTAAATCACTTTTTAAGAGGCAACAAATCTAATGAAAAGATCATCAATGCTTTCTCCCTTCCTCACCTTGCATGTGTCAGTCTGCCTCTACTGGTGTATTTGTTTGGGACTTTTGGGTGTGGATTAAAAAGCAGGTACTGACAGCGCCATGCTATATGTGGGACTGACACATAAAATAAAGGGTTGATGTTCATGTACTGAAAGAACATTTATAATAAACAAAAAATATGGTGTTTTTGATTGTTCCTTTTTAAAATTGGAGGTCACCAGTTAGTACAATCAGCATATTGTTGGTTTTGGTCCTTTCATGGGATCTGAAAGGTTATACTCCTAAATATAAGGTGGTATATATATTTTTTCACAGTAGCACCACTTTGCTTTATAGCGTTAATTTGCACATTTTACAATTTCCAAAGAGATATTCTGGCCCTGTCACCGTACTTTTGCACTTATTTTTGTTGCTGTTGGACTTCTTTCGTAAACTTAACCTGAATGTAATAGAATATTCAGCTCTAGGGGTTGATTGTTTATTTGATTTGATAGCTTATTTTATTGCTGCACAGACCCATGTGTACCTGCTTGGCATGCTGCTTTTCCTCTGTAGAGCCTTGTTGTCGCTGGCTACTAATTACAGCCTGAGGACTGTGCCTCTGGATGGCCAAGTTTGGGTGAGGTGTGTCCCAGTGGCTTTACCTGCCTGTCCCTCATTGCTGCTATTAGCTCAGTGTTAGCTCCACTTGGCATCCATTATTAGCCTGGGTATTAACGTCTAGCTGACTCACTGTGATACCTAGATAAGTGCCTGTCACAGCACCCACGTGGATGTTTATTGTTCTTGAGAACTCAGGGGGATTTACTGCAGCTTGGAGCGCTAATAATAATAATTACCCCTCTGTAGACTGTTGGGTCCCAGCTCGTGCAGCCATGTTTACAGTCAACTCCATCTGGGCTCATGTACTTACAATGCTTTGCTCAAGGGATTTATTGTGAGTCAGATCCAGATCTGTACACCGATGTTGGCCTGCTAAAGTAAATAATGGCAGTCAAATTTGCCCCATGCTGATTAAGGTGAGGTAACATTGCTATTGTTTGGTGACTAAAATGTACATTTATCAGAAAATAACTAAATAAATAGTTTTTAGGTTGGCCACTGAATGTCCAACTAGTGGACAAAAAATGACATCCCATTTCTAAATCTAGAGGCATTAAAAAGGAGTTGGTCCCACCTTTGCAACTTCCACTCTCCTGGGGAGGCTTTCTACAAGATTTCGGAGAGTGTCTCTAGGAATTTTTGCCCATTCGTCCAGAAGAATATTTGTGAGGGGTGAGACAGTGATGTTGGATGAAATGGCCTGCCTCAGAATCTCCCTTCTAGTTCATCCTGAAGGTGTTGGATTGGGTTGAGGTCAGGGCTCTGTGTGGGATAGCCAAGTTCTACCACACCCCACTCATCCAGTGCTTTATGCACTGGGAGTCAAAAAAAATAATTAGCTCTCCTTGGTGCCAGCCCATAACCAATGCCATTGTACTTCAGTACTGTTAAACCTTTGGCTAAGAGCATGGATTAGATTAGATTAGATTAGATTAGATTAGATTACTTTATTGTCATTTCAATTACATATAAATACGCCGTGAAACGAAATAGCGTTCCCCCAGGACCCGGTGCCCCATACAAGGGCAATGCCGGCCAGGGCCCGCGTCCGGCCCAGCACAACACCCCACCAGCGATGTCCTCTTTCCCGGCCACCGGCATCAGGCGACGCCGAGGACTGAAGGCCTGATCCACACAGCAACCCAAGATCGGAGCCCCCAGAAACCGCCCACCCGCAGCATCTGCACTGCAACCATACTCCCCCTGGAACCCAAAAACTTTGGTTTCCCGGACGCTGCCCGGCAGGTCATGAAAACAACGCCACCAGATCGCTAGTTACCATCGTCGGAGCTATGACGGTATCTGGTCGTCCTCGAACCTCCGACTTTCGAACACGAACACCACCGTCCGGGCGTCCACACACCCAAAACACCTGAATACCGGGTCAAAAACAGGGACAATCACAGGGATACAAGCACCACCTTGGTTCTGGAGTGGTGGCACACTACCATCGCGCCGCCATCTTGGCCCTAGATTATAGGTATTTCCATGTTATTTTACTTTTTGCATCTTCTCTACTATATTTTGAAGGGAAATATTGATTTTTTTTTATTCCATGCTATTTATTTTAAAGCTTTAGTTACTGAGTATTTTGCAGAAAAACTGCATTATTAAGTTGGAAGACAAGATTTCTAAGTACAGAAGAATTTTAAGAACAATTATCCAGACAAAATTTAGTTTAAACCCTTGAGCAGCACCACATTTCTCTCAATAAATCTGTAACTGGACACTGTGCTGCACATAAGCCTGAACACTGTGCCCAGTTCTTTCTACACCGATTTTCTACAGATTTGATTTTTGATTAAATATTCTGATTTCCTAAGGGGAATTTTTCTCTCTAATAAGGAGCCTAAAAAAAACTAAATCCCTATAAATATTGCTGCACACACACACATCTGATAATCTACTTAAGTATTCCCTACAAAGGAGAGCTCTGCAACTTCTTATTTCAACTTGTTTAATTACAGGTACAGGGCTGCTGTCTGTCGCTTTCTGCAGTACAGCCTTGCTATGAAGGTGTCTCTGAAGAAATGTTACATGCGTAGTTTGGCTCTGCAACTGATGGAGAACCCACACTCCTCACACTCCTGTGTGTAAAAATGAACCCTAACTTGACCACCATTCATTGCATCAATCACTAATTAGAATCTGCTTCCATGAAAGCAGTGACTCTCAAACTTCAGACATCTGCTGATGATCTCAGCTGGGGCTGCATCCTTCACTGTCCAGAGATTTTCAGATGTGAGTAAATGAGGGGCAGTTTACAGTAAAACCGAAAAAATGTAATCAAAGCAGACTGTTGTGTATAAATCTGCTATAACACAATATTTATTTATTCCTTTTTTATTGACAGCATTTTGTCCTGTTGCATTTCTGCATTATTTCATATTAAACAGGCCTCCATCCATCCATCCATCCATGCTGTGGCTCAGGGGGTAGAGCATATCGTCTTCCAATAGGAAGGTTGGTGGTTCGATCCCTGGTTTCACCAGTATACATGCCAAAGTGTCTTTGGGCAAGACACTGAACTTCAAATTGCCCTTGATGCATCCGTCGGCGTATGACTGTGTGCATGATAGTTAAATGTACTTAAAGACATAGACTAAAAAGCTGAATGAATGTGTGTTAATGGGTGAATGATGCTTGTAGTAAAAAGTGCTTGAGTGCTCAGTTAGAGTAGAAAAGTGCTATATAAGCACCATTTTATTTACCATTTACCCATTTTCTTCTACTTCAGGGTGACACGGGAGCTGGAGCCTATCCAAGCTGTCGTAAGGCTAGCGATGGGATACATCCTGAAAAGGTCTGTCGAGGGAGTTTTCTCATGGTCTGCTTGCAGATGTTGTAACGATGGAGGTAGTCCCTGAATCTTTCCATCATTACAACCCCATGGCCTGCATACAGGTTTCTGCTCGAGGTGCTCTGAGCCTCAAGCTTAGGCTGGGCCCTACCACTGGCTGGACATCCCAGCATTGCTTCCCCAGTCATGCTAGAAAAGAAAAGGGCCTTCCCTAAATTGTTGCCACAAAGTTGGAAGCATAGAATTGACCAAACTGTCAAGATTTCCTTTCACTAGAAGTAAGGGACTCAAGCCAAACCCAGAAAAACAACCCTATAGTATTATCCCTCCTCAACCAAACTTTTCCATGGACACAGTGCAGTCAGGCAACGTTTTCCTGGCATTCACCAGTCCATTATTAGCATTATTATCCTTCATATTTTATTTTTAATTTCAACATGCAGAGATAATAAAAACCACATAACAATAACCTTGAAAGCAAAGAACACAAATATGGCTAGAAAATACCTTTTGCTGCTCTGGTAATTACACCGGATGCCCTTCAACCCTCCATGGCAAGCAGGACTTGTGTCCCCACCTGGAATCAAACCAGGAAAAAAATGTCCAGCAGTAAGTAGTAAAACAGACAAAGCATGGGTTCAAAGCTTTATTTTTTGCAAGAACGTCAAGCTGAGGAAGTGAAAATGGTTAGATTATTATATTTCTGTCAAATTAATGTACTTCCCTAATCTTTGCAAACTTAGTGACAAACATAGAGCACCTAATGTATTCCAAATATATAGGACATTATATTATAAAGCTATTTTTATAGCAAGGAGAAAACAAAGCTTTCCATTCGCAAAAGGAAACCCTTTTAGTAACAACCATTACAAACATGACAGTCTGTTGACACTCTTATGGTGGTTGAAAAGGGTATTCAGAATTGCAAAGTGCAGGAAACTGATGGCAGTGATTCAGACCAAAGTATGAGGCAGTATTTCAGAAACTTCAAAAAATCTCCAGTGTGCTAAACATATCCACATGGCAAACTCCGCTGGCTAGTTATGCGTATGCTTTCTTCTGCTGCTGCTTCACAAGTTTAAAAATAGTGTTTCTGAATACTAAACGTGGATGATCTAATCTTCACAACCCAGTGCAGTTCGGTCGAAAACTTCACACGTAATCTTGATCGTCATATTTTCCTTTCTAGCGCCTCTTTTCATTAACCTGTACGCTCGCCTCTGACCTTTGCTAGTGTGTCTGCTTTGCTTCTTTTTTCTCTCTCCATGTTTCTTCTGCTACATTAACAACTACACCAGAGAATATGCATCCCGCCAGCTCCCAACTGGATGTGACTTCAGATCTCTGGGGATCTTTTTATTTTCCAGCACACACAGCAGATCCGTCCACTGCCAATTAGGTTTTTATCAACGCTAACAACTTCACCAACCACCCGTACACTGGACGGCTGATTGACAAGCTGCCAAGTTTTTATTTCTATAGCAAATCCAAGTGGAGGGCACGAGAACCCTCACAGCTGAGTTAATGACTTGTTTAGTGCACAACCTATTTATAATTACCTGTCAGCCTTCAAACTGTTTATCCGTACAGAAGGATGTATCTGAGCTCATGTTCGTGCATTTGAGTCTTTAAATAAAAGCAGAACCTCTGATGTTGGGGTGTAAAGATTAAAGGTTCAGTAAGTGAACTGCGGTCAGCATTCTTTTACCTGTGCGCTCACTCTCCATGTATGAGTTGTCATTGACCGACACAGCAAGGAGACTTTGGTAAGGCTGTTGCAGAAATCTACATAGCATAACAAGCTGTACAATGTACAGCAAATGAGAAACCAGTGTACACACTGCGTACCTAAATACAGCAGCATACAGTGACTTCTAATCACACCTGATACTTAAAGTATAAAAGTAAGGGACTTATGCTGCAGAAAAATGTCCTCCATGCAAAAACTGTCCTCTGCATCCCACTCTGCTGTCCCTCCCCTCCCCTGTGGCATCCTGGTTCATCCATGAACTGGTCCTTCATACTCCTTCGCTTGAGGCTGGTGCACACCTGCATCCCATCTCCGCTGTATCCTGCTACATTAAAGACCCAGTTCTTCTCCAACACCTTCGCCAGATAGTAAACTTCCTTTAGTGGTGACATCAGGCTCCTACAGTTTCTTCTTGTTTATCTCACATAGTAAGCTCATATTGTCCCCTCGTGTTATAGTAGAACTCTTCCCCGTGTGTGCCAAGCCACCTCTGAAGCATCCTCGGAAGGACTGGACCAAGACCCTCTAACCCCTGTGACCACTTGCCGGTCGGATCCCACAGGAACAAACTCTTTGGACTGAGGCTTGCCTGGCTGCCCAGCTAACAACATCAGGAAGAAGGAGAAGACGGAGAAGTACCAGGGGCTGAAGGAACAACCAGAGCAGATGTGAAGGTAAAGTCATCAGCTCCCAGTAAACATAACACATGCACTACCAGAACCCCTGTCTCTAAAATAAACTTGGCTAAATGCTACCTAAAGTGTGGTTTGTGTCTGGGTCAATTCTAAATCATGACTTTCCATCCCTGCAATTCTCTGTTCAGCACTATCGAGTCTCATAGTTTGGCTCACTTCTATACTAAAGCCCCTGTCACACCTTGAGGATTTAACAAGTGTATACAGACATAGGAAAAAATCTACAAATACACTGGCCTATGTCGATTAAGTTCTAGGTAAGTTTTGTATGAGTTAAAAGAGTACTGAAGTACGCTGATAGATCGCTGGAAAATTTTGCACATGAACAAAATCTGACATTTGCCAGCATATGGTTCATACGTCCTGCACACGCGGACCATATGTTGCTGGTACTTAATGCATACGGACACTCACATTAGTCATGTGTCGAAATACATGGAGATAATGTCTAGCGTACCCAAAACATATTAATAACCTATGAGTAACATGTTTTTAACATATGTGTAACATATATCAAAATTGCCTCCAACGCATATTGATGTTTGTAGACTTATGTGACGTGTTCCAGTCGTACTGAATGTGTTTCTAACTCACAGCTATCGTATAATTATGTATGTGCTGCATTTAAGGGAAGTGGTATAAATGGGCTTCAAGTTGTGAATGCTGGCAATCCGCTAGCATTTGTTGGTATTACGTTCTATATATGTTAGCAATACATTATGTATATGTCTATTTAACATCATTGTTCTGCATAAGCTAGCATTTTAGAGGAATTTGGATGTGTCGGCATAAGCCTGTTAAATTGTCATGACGTCACAGGGCCCCATGTCTCTCTGAAGTTCTCAAGTTCTTTCTTTATTACTTTTCTCCCACCTCTGTATGCTCACCTTGTTCGCTGTCCTCCATCTCAGAGATATTTTGTTGTTTCCAGTTGATTCAGCAAAATTTTTTTCCACAAAATATGTGATATCGCTTTGTCATTTCCCCACTGCAGTACTTTTTAAAGTAAAATAGGATTTTTGTAAATTAAATTTTGATCTGGCGATATTGACTTATGCCACCATCTTGATGAGTACCGAATAACCACCACCTTGCTTGTTTTTGGTTTTTGGTTTTTTTTTGTCAACGTCTAGTTGTAGATAAAAGAGTAGTTCCAAAATGAAAGTTGAACCGACATCCTGGACATTCCCTTCACTTTGGTTTGAGGTAGTTGTTGAACGTCGACTTGAAGTCATGAAAGAACTGGACTGAAAACGAATAAAAAATGCCACTAATGTCAAAAGAAAAAAGTTGAAAAAACCTTTAGAAAGCCTGGAGAACTATTTCTCAAGAAAGTCTGGCTCCTTGGAAGCAAAATATAATGACTTTTGGTAGAAAATCTACTGGATAACCTCATCCTTCACCAAATGATCAGTCCATGGGCTCTTTGAAGCAATTCGAAGTACTCTAGTAAGGTTTTGTTACAATATGCCCACACAGTGCCAGTGAAACAGTATTTAATACATGAGAAATACTGCAAATATCAATACAAACATCAAAAAGCAATCATACGAAAAGAACAACTGAAGTGTGAGCCGTGTGTAAATTCCATGTATTCCACCAAACTTCCTCCTTACTTCTCAAGGAGACACTGTTAAAGTGAAAAACTGTACTCCCCATCTGTTTGTCCTCATTGTTTAACAAGCTCTTCTTCCCCTGGTCACACTCTTCCTGTTTTAAATAAACTGACAGAGCTGACAGTGATTCAGAAACAATTTTCATTTTCGGGTTATTAAATGATGCAGGATTTGTTTCACTATGCAGAGACTGTAACAGTGACGCTGACACCGATCCTTACATGATCGCTGCTGTCAACCCGGAGAAGGTTCGCCACCCACTTAGTGAGCCGTCCTGGAGCCGCGGCTGGTGTGAATGCACCACTCGGATGATGGGATGTGACAGCAGATCCCTGAGCAAGGCTGAAGTGTCCACACACATCTTTGTCCCTGTCATACACATAAAAATGCAGTCGCACTGCACCACTGGGTTCAGACTGCTGCTTTTCTACATGCTTATATCTGTGTTTGTGTGCCTTACTAAATGCTTGAGGCTTTACAGATCTGATGAACTTGACATTCATGCTATACTCATTAACACTACAATAATTCTGAAATTGCTGATGAGGTATAAATGATCTGTATGACTCACAGAGCATTAGTTGTCACCAGTTAGGATAAATAATAAATGGTTCAAATGATTCATGATCAAAGTGCAAAGCTTTTGGTGGTTTCGACTTTGCAAATGTGTGAATTTGCCCTTTCTGGTAGTATCGTCAGGGCTACACCACTTCTGAAAGAGGTGCATTTCTGGGCTCAAGGACCAATGAGCTAATGCCATCATCTGTCCGTCTGTCCACAATTCACAAGAATCACTACTTCTCGTACAGTATTGGACAGATTTTGGGTTTTCACCCAAATTTTGCTCAAGCTCAAGGTGAAATTTCACAAGAATCGCTACTCCTAAGAGTACTGATGTGGATTGTAGCATTCATAAAATGATTGCTTGCATGAGTCCCTCTGCTGTCATTAGGTCTTTTTGAAAATGTACCTTCAGCTGCTCCCTTGTATTCTCCCCAAGGGGGCACCACACCAGTTTTACACCGGATGCCCTTCTTGAAGCAACCCTCCATGATGAGAGGGGCTTGTGTTTCCTCCAGTAATTAAACCAGGGACCTTTTGCTTGTAAGGAAAGCGTATAAACCACTACACTATGGGAGACACCATGATCCATGTCTTTAACTAGGTTAGGGCTGGGCAAGAACTCAGGCTGTGTTGAAGGTGTAGCATAAAGTCCTGGTGGTTGATAACAGGACAGTAACCTGGTTCACCAACATAATGTTCTGTTTTCATAGGTGGAAAATATGAAGGTCAATTTTCAAAGTTCCACTGTTGCTATTCTTATTGCACTGGCAAAGGTTCGATTGTTCTCCGTTTTTAATGGTAGACTGCTGCTAACAGTGTTCTGATAGCAGTACATATACCATATACCACTTGTAGTCCCCTGTCCTCCAGGTCCTGACCTACTTCTCTCTTTCTCTCCTCTCTTCACTCCATCTTTCCTCTTCCCGTCTGGCGTGGCTGTGGAAAGTGTGAGTGTTTAGCAATATACAGTTCCCACGGACACGCTTTTTGGTCATGAGACCTCTTTAGCGACACCATCTTTGTTGGCAAGCTGTATTTGTTAACACACACTGCTGTTTATCTCCCCCGCAAATTTTGAACTGTTTTGATGTTGGATTCGACTTACGATCAAAATCATGGAAAGGCAAAAGGAGAAAGACTATGTAGAATCATTAAGTATGGAGGATAGAAAGAGATACGATGAGAAAATCGGCGTAATAGGTGTGGATCCATACTCGTTAGCAAAGGAAAAGCTGAACCATGAAGTTTCAGCATTGCCACCGATTCAATACTGTGATGATGAAAGACGTTTTATTGGCGGTGAACTGACGTTTATCACACGCAATTCCCGTTGCATTCCTGGCATAGTCCCGGTATTGCAGGACTATGCCACAAAAACGGCAGGATCGAGGGCAATGATGCCAAACGATATCAACATCAAAAAAGAATACATTGTGAGTGCATCCTGAACGCCGCAGCAACGCACCGGGGTCACAACATGAATGCTGGCCTTTTGACGGGAATATAACGGCAATAGATCGTCAGGAACCCAATTTTCACGCCGTTTTGATCGGGAATGCTAAATTGGAA
>VUQH01061294.1:2587-12726 GCA_015106775.1 Etroplus canarensis | reverse complement strand
TAAACATGCTTTTCCGTGTTGTTCTAGCACTTAGTATTTTTAAGTTACACTTTCCTCTTAAATTATACCCCCCTTCTCTTTCTTTAAATAGTTTACAGAATTCTTTTGGAAGCATTTTGTTTCTTGCTTTATATATTATTTGCAAAGTTTTAAACTTCACCAAATCTTGGAATTTTATAACTTGCATTTTAACAAAAAGTGCATTTGTATGGTCCCTGTACCCTGCACTATTTATTAATCTAATAGCCCTTTTCTGCATTATAATTATTGTTTGTATATTAGTTCTGTATGTATTTCCCCAAACCTTTACACCATTGCTCATATATGGTATTAACAAAGCACAGTATAATGTATACATTGCTTTCTGATCCAAGATTTGCTTTGTTTTCCTCAGGACAGCAATGCCCCGTGCCAATTTTCTTTTAACATAAGCAATGTGTGGTTTCCAACAGACGTTGTGGTCAATGATCACACCAAGAAATTTTATTTCATTTACTCTTTCTAAATATACATTGTCAACACATATTTCTACATTAATATTTTTCTTATGGTTTCCAAATAACATAAATTTGGTTTTGTCTAAATTTAAAGATAATTTATTTATATTAAACCACGTTTTTAATATCTTTAATTCCTGTGTGATCACCTCCACAACCTTTGACAATTCCACACCTGAACACAAAATATTTGTGTCATCTGCAAATATAACGAACTTTAGTATCTTCGATATTTGACAGATATCGTTTATATACATCATAAACATTTTTGGACCCAATACTGATCCTTGAGGTACTCCACATACAATGTCCATCAATTTAGATTTATACTCTTTTATTTGTACATATTGTTGCCTATTCGCCATATAGCTTTTTATCCAGTCCAGAACCACTCCCCTAAACCTGTACCTTTCCAGTTTTATTAAAATTTCATGATTGACCGTATCAAACGCTTTCTTCAGATCATTGAAATCTGAAGTGATTTCAAAGTGTTCCTTTAATTTTTTTGAGCAGTGTATTTAATTTCACTTCCTGATTCCTTGATTTCATCTCCTGTGCTCCTCACACTCCTGTTTCTAATTGGTCTGTTTATACCCCTGCCTCTCTTTAGTTCACTGTCAAGTCGTCCCTCTTTCAGTGTGCATTCCTGCTCCCTGTGTCTTGTCTGAGTATTTAATGAACTTTCCTTATTTTTATGGACTTTTTGGCTTAAATAGAAGCTCACCTTGGGTTCTCCTCACCCTCTTTCCTACAGTTCTGTGGTGGGGTCCCCACACTGTGTCTCCCAGCACAGTCTCAAGTGCCACATTCAGATGACCTTATGTCAGCTGATAAAGGAATCCAAGCAGATTCAAAATTATATTTCAATTTTAAATTTAGTCTTTATTCAGTTTCACTTTAATTTTCATGGGCTGTTTGTTGTTGTCTGAGATAGACACTTTGACAGCTCCACCCTCATTTTCTGGGTAACATATCCTGCTCTGATGACTATTAATGTATGACCTGCTGAAAAAGAGCAAAGAGGAAGAAGAACAGGTGGCAGGTTTCCATTGTTTTGCATTACAACCTATAATTTAAATTTTTTCAGTTTATGCAAAAAAAAATTACACAAAATTGTCAATTTTTAAAGTAAAATGAAAAGAGAAACATTTTTAAATTTCTAGTAAATAAAAAAGAGATGTGTGGATATGTATTAACCTTACCAACACTGAAACACAACCATTCTCACCTCTGGCCACTTTGGAATCATCTAACAGGCATGTCTTTGACTGTGGGAGGAAGCCTCCCAATATACAAAAGTGAAGCCAGTTGCAATTTTGTAGCCAGTCTGTGCAGTCATTTTAGGGAGTGGAGTCACTATAGCTAACTCTGCCTACACACCCTATGGGAAATGAGGCAGAGCACGCCCCCTGAACAGACATACACCAGATTGGCAGTCAGAGCTGTCAATCATAAAGTTATACCCCAAATTGACCACATCAAGTTAGTAATTCCAAAGAAACATTAGAAAGATGACCCTCTGAACCCAGACCAGCATGATAAGAACTACTTAAAATGTCAAACTATCTTTAGTAAAAATTTATCTGAGAACTAATTCATTTCAGTTTGATCTCCTACCAGGAGTGGGACTAAAGACCTATACCGACCAGCAGGGGGCAACAGAAATGCTTTGGCTTTGGCTGTGTAAATTAATTAAATTTAATTTAATATTAAATAAAATGTACTTAAATATTTTGTTGATCAAAATATGTGTCAGACCCTGTATGAGTAACCTGTTGCTGCCACACATGTGACTTACTTTGAATTTTTCGCTCCCCAGTAAGCTAAGCAACAGTTCTTAATATAAACTGTAAATGCAGTGTTATCTTCATTTTAGTGGTCAAAAAGGTGATTTTTTTTCCAGTGGGAAACACGATCAAATGGCTCTTTGCGACCCCTGGTCTATACTAACACAATAAATATATTAAAATACTCAAGAACACTTTAAGTAATCAGTACTTTTAATCTTCTGATTTCATGTATATAAGCAGACATACTGTATAGGACATTATACGCACGGACATCTATGAATTATACTTCTGTGTTTCAACTTCGTGGTAAACAATCAACAATTCAGAAAAGAAAATCAATAAAATGAGGATAAAACAAATCTTTCAAATATACCGAGTAGAAATATGACATGAAGACCTCAGCCCTGTGTTTAGTAAAGGCCATTTTTGAGAGCATTCTAAGTAAATACTAAAAAAAAAAAAATACTATACACAGATTTAAGACAAAGTTGTAAAACTTGGGAAACAATATTGTGAATACACTGACTCAAAGTCCAAAGAGTCCAGTTTGTTCTTCACAAACCAGATCAAAAATGACTTGGGATGTACAAACATCTTTTTTAGGCTGTTAAACACAAATACCAAGAAGAAACAGTTTAACTGATACCAAGCGGAATGCTTAATGTTCCTCCATCAGACTCTTAGCTGGTGATCAGCCCAGTACTGAGCCATGTAATAATATGTTACACTGTAGCACTTTTCTAGTCTTGCCTGCCACTCAAAGCGCTTTAGACTACACATTACACTTACCCATATAGTGCTTTATTCTCCATGCTTTAATGGCCTTACATCCATGGCCAATTTAAAATCACTAATTAACCTAACAGGTCAACTTTTTGGGCTCTTTTCATGTGCTCATTGCTCATTTACATACTTAATATTATAAGCCACGGGGCCTTCCATGGTGAAGCCAAGGTAAAAGGAAACTTCCTCCTGGCTGTATCCACTTCGAATATCACCCAAGTAAACTGGACGCACCATTATTTTTAGGTTGCCACCATAGTTAACATAAATGTCCCCATTTTCTGATTTCCCTTTGATCCTTAACAGCTCCTTCGTCACCTTGGGCTCATTCCACGCTGCACCGCTCTGCCAGAGATGGTGCAGGTTACGTGGCTGACTACTCTGACCACTATGAGAGTCTTTCCTTGAAACACGATCCAGAATTTGATCAAGTTTCACTTTGGAGACAATTCGCGTTAGTCCACTGGACTTGCCAAGAAAGAAATGAGCTATAGCACTTCTGGCTGGAAACATGCGAGAGAAACGATGATGAAAAGATTTCTTGGCTGATCTGACATATGTACTGATATTTTTGTATGCTGAAAAACTTTCGAGCTTGTGGTCTCTTGTAGGCCACAGGAGTAGCATGGAGAGGTAGTACAGCTCTGTCAGATTTGAATGAGTACCTTGTTGTTGCAGTTCCGCATTCAGAAGTTCAACCAGCTCTTCATACTTTTTCAGACACTTTGAAGAGGGCTTCATGCTGTGCAGAACTATGTTTGCCAGGATGAAGTTGACTGTATCTGATACAGATCTAGAGTTTTCATGGATAAACTTCCATTTTCCGAGAATGCGTTCCATTTCCCCAGGACTTTTCTCAGTCAAGCACTGCAGAAGTCCAGCAAATGTGTCTGCTCGCTTTGTTTCCAGGTAGACCCTCTGGTCCATTATCTCCTGACCGTGACTCAGATTGGGGTTTCTGGCTTTTTCAGATGCTTTCTCTTCTTCTGAATGACTGAATATTTGCATGTACTTTTTGAAGAACTCTGACACTTTCCGTTTATTTTTTTCATCAGCTATTTCTCTTTCCTTTGACCTAGGCTTTAGGTATGTAAAATAGTTCTCAAAAAAACAGAAAATTTCCTTCAGCCTTTGTTTCAAGGAGGTCAGAAATTTTTCATGTTTTGCCAGCACAGTCCCAAATTCACTGCTGGTTTCGTTGCTGGCATCAAATAGATTTTTCACTGGAAGACGACCTTTGAGAAATTGCAGCATTTGATCTCTTTTATGTCTGTCACTGACACCAGGCAGAGGAAGATCTTTAATGATGTCAAGAAGGATCATCATGATCTCTGCCTCACCAACATAGGCTGATGTATTGTAGGACTTCAGCCTCTTTCTGTTGCGCAGATCAAAGGGATCTACTTGTTCATCTGTCTCTGCACGCTCCTGTGACTCATGGAATGCATTTACAGCTTTGGACCCTAGTATTAGGCATTCATCAAGTGTTTCAGGAGTGAGAACAACTGAACAATTTCCCCCTGGGACTGATGATGCATTCAGATTCTGAACCTTAGAATCTTCTATTTTCTTTTTGAGGTGGCTCTTATGAATCTGTCCAACTGTATCTGCAATGTAGGAATTTGAAGTTTTAGACTGTGCATTCAAAGCCCAATGTAGAGCAGATTCGTAGTCTTCTTCTTTCAAGTAGAAATGTCTTGCCAGTGCTTGTGGCAGTGATGCACTTTTGTCAAACCTCAGTGTACCACTTTCCAGGATTTCTTTGATTCTGTCAGAGCCTTCTTCAGTATATATTTTTTCAATCAGTGGAGAAAACTGTGTGTTTTTGTCATCTCCCTGTTCTTTTCTGTGGCGTGTGATGAGCATGCTTTGGATGTTTTGAATCAGAAAGTCCTTCCCCATGCATGATTTGTAGACTCTGTCACAGTGCAAAATGTTGATAGTCATCTCAGACAGAGAAAGCCTGTGTTTCTGGTTAAGGACTTCAAGACACTTGCTGGCAATCATCTGGTGTAAGAATCGCACTGCTTGATAGGTGCCATGCTCTTCGACAGTGAAAGTCATCAGCAGTTGGGAATAAGGATTCATTTTCTCATCAAGAGTTTCTCGTTTCCACAAGGCATTCCTTATGCCCACCAGCTCTTCACACAAAGACAGGGACATGTAGGAGCCATTGACATACGTGTTCAGCAAAGCCAGGAAGGAGAGCAGCTGACCCTGTTGGGTTGTGGTGTCAAGATCTTTAACAGTGTTGCTCACCAGATCCATGATGTAAGCCTCACTGAAGTTCTTTGTCATGATCATGAAGGCGTAGAAAGTCTCGGGCTTCTCATGCTCAACCTTCAGCTGCTTTAGTTTCTCAGAAAACAAACTCTGCTCTTTAAGTGATAACTTGTTGGTGATGACCACACTTTCAAAGTGGCTGTTTCTGGCACTCTTATCAGGAAACTGGTTTCTCTCACAGTTCAGTATAATTACCATGAGACTGCTGTGCTGCTCTCTGTCACTGGCGACATTTAAGATGCACTGTTTTAGGTCTTCTACGTCATCCCAGTTGTCCACCAAGAGGAGAACAGGTGTGTAGCCCAACTGCTCCTGCTTGCCATATGTCAGCAGGTTCTTGACTTGGGCGGCAATTTCATCATTGCTTTCCATGTTGTTTTTAACAACAGCACATCTGAATTTTCTCCTTAGGTTCCAAAGAACGTGCATTGCCAGAGTTGTTCCCCCACATCCAGGGTGATGGAATAGATTGATCACTACACACGAAGATGTGTAGCCTTGGACAGGTGTGATCAAGTCATACAGCTCATTGTATTTGTCTCGTTTGATGAACGGCAGGCTGCCTGTCTTCTCAGACAGGTAAAAGTTCCACCATGTTACCCGGCCTCCTCTGTAAAAATCTTCCTCTGTTTTCCTCTTAAACTCGTCAAAGGAATCCTTCGTTTCGATTTCTGTGTTCTCACACTCGTTTTCACTCAGGATGTCCAAAGCAGTGAAAAGCTCCTCATCTTTTCTCACCAGCAGGACTGAGCTTGAGCCTGTGGATGGCAAGTATCTCTGGGAGGACTGTGTTTGAGGTTCTTTAAGCTTTTTGATAGTGCTGGATATTTCATTCAGACTCAGCTCATAGATGCATTTACTGGTGATGTCCTCCATACACCTACAGTCAATGAGCCTTTTCCACTGAGTGAACACTGTGGAGTCTTTGCATATGCACACCATATTGTCAGCTCCTTCCAGCGTGCGATAGATAGCACAGAAAGTCTCCAAAACAGGGATGTCAGTTACTGCTGCATGAAGGATAAATACCACCAGGAGTCTATCTTTGGAAAGCAAATCTGGGTTGCAGAGCACAGAAACCATCTTGCTGATATCACCAGAGCGTTTCTTAAGCCATTCACTGGGTGTGAGAGGCTTGTCTGCCTCGCTCTCCTCATTCACTCTCCCATTGCAGAAAATCCAACTCGTTTGCTTAAACAAATTCAGCTTTCTAATGGTTTCACTCAAACTGTCCTGAGTGGTGAACATGCGTGGGTAGTGCAGATTAGCAATGTGATCTCTTCTGTAAAAACTGCATGTTCCATTTAAGTCAGACTCTGGGTCAAACTCAAGAACAGCAAACAAGTTCAACTCACTTAGAAAATCCAGGTGCTCCAGTTGGCTTGAATGACATTTGTCAGTAACCATGATGACTTGCAGCAAATTCCCCAATGAATCCCTCCCACGAGTTATCAGCTGCTTTAGCCTTTGGCCCTGGTGGCCATCAGAGGAAGCTTTCTCATTCTTTTCTTCTGCTGACTTGCGTGCTGATGCCCAAAGCTTGACTGTTTCAGTCAAGCTTTTCATCTTCTCTTGAACCACCCGAGGGTTTAAATCTGCTAAGATGTTGACTGACCTTGGGCCTTCCCGGACAAAGAGGCACTCAGTTTTGCATTGTTGACTTTTTTCTGTTGAGATAATACTCAGTAGAGTATAAAAAAGGTTCTCCTGAGTCTCTGAGTATGTTGGAACTACATCAACCTCAATCACCCATTTGTCTGAAGTTGCTCCATCTTGACATTGAACTTGTATAAAATTAGGAGGCCTGATGCACATTCTGGCTGCATTTACATGTTTTTCTTCAAAATATTCACTCACTGATGATTCAAATGCCTCAATATACTTATTGAAAGAGGTGATCTTGTGACCAATTACCTCACCATATTGTGGCCCCTGTTGGTTGTTCACTCCAAAATGGATAGTTCCGTTGGTTCGTGAATTCATGCAGCTTGCAGCAAAGCTAAATACTTCCTTTGTGAATTCATAAAGGATCTCTCTTTCACTGGCCTCAGCTTCACTAGGCAGGAGCAGGTACTCATGGATGGGGTCAAGGAAATTACCTGGACCAGCAGCAGGAGGAAGAACGTCGTGTTCCATGTAGAATAGGGAGGAGAGCTTTTTGTCAAAGGGACGAATCTGACATATGGGCCTACTAAGTTGCAGAGCTGTTGTACTGTCAGTCATTTCTATATGTATTTGTGCCTCAGCTATTGTGTTCTGATCAGTGACTGATCTCATCCTGTTTCTTGGAGTCTGCAACATCTGCACTACGGAGCTTTGACTTTGAATTCCTGAATCTGATGACACTGTTTCAGTTTCCACAGATTCATCCACATTTCCTGATGTCTCAGTCTTTTCCCATACGTCATGACTTTTTGACGTTCCTGCACTTGACTGAAATGTCCCTGAATGGCTCCTGAATTTCTCAACCTGTCTTATGATCTGTATTGCTGGAGCTGCTGGAACCCCTAGCTCTAACAAGTCTTGTTTCTCAAAGCAGGCCAAGCAAGCCCCTGACAACTCTTGGTCATAGAGATTCTGTGCAATAGCCTGTCGTACTCGAAGTCTAATGACCAGCCAGTCTTTCACATGTTCTTTGGTCCAGTCTTCAATCAGCGGTGGTAGTCTGAGGTCACACTCTCCCTGTGCACCAAGTGAAATAAGTTTAAAATTAATGTGGAATTTCCTTTCCAAACAGAAACGCTGACAGTTAAGATAAAATGCTTTTAACATACTGTTTTTACCTGTAGCCCACTAACAGGGAGTGGTTTTACATCTGGAATCTCATTCCTTTGAAAAGAAAGCAAGAAACAGTTACACAAAAGAAAAATGTATGATTTTGTCCATTATAAAGTCAACCCACCATGTGACAGAACACTGGGCCTCATTCACAAATTTGTGTGTAAACCATGTATAGAAAAAATGTCTCGTCTCATCTCGTCTTCTACTGCTTTTCCAGGGATCCGGGTTGCGGAGGTAGCAGTTCGAGCAGAGAAACCCAGACTTTCCTCTCCCCAGCCACCTCCTCCAGCTCTTCGGGGGGACACCAAGGCGTTCCCAGGCCAGCCCGGAGACATAATTTCTCCAGTGTGTCCTGGGTCTTCCCCGGGGTCTCCTCCCAGAGGGACATGCCCGAAAACACCTCCAATGACAGGCGTCCAGGGGGCATCCTGATCAGATGCCCGAGCCACCTCAAATGGCTCCTTTCGATGTGGAGGAGCAGCGGATCTACTCTGAGCCGCTCCCGAATGACTGAGTTCCTCACCCTGTCTCTAAGGGTGAGGCCAGCAACCCTGCAGAGAAAGCTCATTTCAGCCGCTTGTATTCACAATCTCATTCTTTCGGTCATTGCCCAAAGTTCATGACCATAGGTGAAGGTAGGAACGTAGACAGACCGGTAAATCGAGAGCTTTGCCTTATAGCTCAGCTCCCTCTTCACCATGACAGATCGGTACAACGTCCGCATCACTGCAGACGCTGCCCCAATCCGTCTGTCAATCTCCCGCTCCATCTTCCGCTCACTCATGAAAAAGACCCCAAGATACTTGAACTCCTCCACTTGGGGAGGAGTGGAGGAGGTCCTGCCTCCACTTGGGGCAGGACCTTGTCTCCGATATGGAGAGGACAATCCACCCTTTTCCAGGTACTCCAAGTCTGAGTACCATAGACTCAGACTTGGAGGTGCTGATCCTCATCCCGGCCGCTGCACACTCAGTAACAAACCCTCCCAGCAAGGCCTGTAGGTCACTGCTTGATGAAACCATCAGAACCACATCATCCGCAAAGAGCACAGATGAGATCCTGTGGTCACCAACCATGACACCCTCCGGTCCCTGGCTGCGCCTAGAAATCCTGTCCATAAAGATTATAAACAGGATCGGTGACAAAGGGCAGCCCTGACGGAGTCCAACTCTCACTGGGAACGAGTTTGACTGGTTATTAGCAATACGAACCAGACTCTTGCAATGGCTGTATAGAGACCGGATTCCTCGTAGCAAGAAGCCCGATACTCCATACTCCCGAAGCAAATGTGGGGGAATTCAGGAAATGTGATTCACTGATTTTTTTCTTACCTGAATTAGTTTGTAAATTTCCCAACAAATTTAAAACTCAACTTCAGATGTGCATATGAACAAAAGCTGAAGGCCCAGCTGACTAGAAAATTTAAATACATCACATCAGCTGAAGTGGGTTTCATGTCTTAACACAAGGTACAAGAGCAAGCAAAAGTCTTGCCTGTGTCCTGTATCTCCAGAACTCATATATGGCGGTGGGGTCCTTGACCTATGGCTTATCAGAGACTGACAAGATGATGATTTAGGTCTCTCCTTGTAGTTTGAATCCATCCTGTCCACCTCAGAGAATGGAGGATTCCTAGAATGACATAAAACTGCATTTAAAACTAAAGATGAAGGCTAATGTATGGTTAGGGGAAACGAGAGGGAAAGAATGATGGTTTATTGTTTGATGATAAGGAAAAAAAATGACACTAAAATACCTTTGATCCCCTCTGAAAAATTCAGGCTCATCTTTAGATGAGTCACTTTTCACAGAGAGGCATGAAGAGCTGGTGTGCTTCTGCTCTGAACCCATCTTTGCACCGTCATGTGGATGTGGGCTGGACTTTGGCTTCTGCAGTGGAGACATACAGCTCAGTCAGTGATGGTACTAGACACAGAATCAGAATACTTTATTAATCCCGGGGGGGGGGGGGGGGGGGGGGCGGAGTTTTTTTTTTTTTACAAAA
>VUQH01061293.1:0-19763 GCA_015106775.1 Etroplus canarensis | reverse complement strand
CCTGCCTGAACTCTCTTCTTCACCTCTCGTGCTCTGTCTGTTGCTTTGGATGGTTGATCCCAAGTATTTAAACTCATCCACCTTCACCACCTCTACTCCTTGCATCCCAATTTTATGTCACCTGGCATGTCTGTCTTTTCTGTTTGTTTTTTTATTTGTCTTAAGTACAACCTCAATTCAAAAAAATTGAGATGCTGTGTAAAATAGAAATAAAAATGCCATGCAATGAGTTGCAAATCTCATAAATCAATATTTTATTTGCAAAAATTTGTAAAAAATATATCAAAATATCAAAAGTGAGACATTTTTCCATTTCATGAAAAATACTAGCTATTTTTTGAATTTGACCGCAGCAACACATCTCTAAAATGTATAACAGGAGGCTGGAAAAGTAAGTGGTACTTAAGCGCCTCGAGGCGACTTTTGTTGTGAATTGGCACTATATAAATAAAATTGAATTGAATTGAATTGAATTAAAAGAAACAGCTGGAGGAACATGTTGCAACTAATTAAGTTAATTAGCAGCAGGCCAGTAATGTGACTGGATATAAAAAGAGCAAAGAAGAAGCAACATGTGAACATGATCCAGAAATGCTGCTCTGTTCTCGGAGTCAAAGCAAAAATGGACTGGAAAGTGGAAAATTGTTCTGCGGTCAAACGAATGGAAATTTTAAATTCTTTTGGAAATCCTGGATGCTGCATCCTCTGAATTAAAGTGGAAACTGACCATCTGGCTTACAATCAGTGCTCAGTTCAAAGTCTGCATCTCTGATGGCACGGGGCTGCATTAGTGCCTATGGTGCTTACAACTTGCACCTTTGGAAAGGCATCATCAGTACTGGTTTATGTAGAGGTTTTAGAGCAATATATGACATATTTTTTCAGGGGAGCTCTTGCATATTTCATCAAGACAATGCTAAACCACATAGTGCAGCTATTACAACAGCATGGCATTTCAACAGCTGAAAACGTTTGGTGCATCATGAAATGCAAAATACCACAAAGAAGACCCAGGACTGCTGAGCAACTGGAATCCTATATCAGACAAGAATGGGACAACATTCCTGTCCCAAAGGTCCATCAGCGGGTCTCCTCAGTTCTTAGACATTTATGGGCTGTTGTTAAAAGAATGGGGGATGCGTCACAGTGGCCCCGTCCCAATATGGCCCCGTCCCAACTTTTTTGAGACATGTTGCTGGCATCAATGAAATAGTCACAATGTCTCACTTTCAACATTTGTTATGTTTTTTATCTGAATAAAATATTGTTTTGTGAAATTTGCAAATCATTTCATCATGTTTTTATATATATATTATGCAGCATTCCAACCTTTTTGGAATTGGCATTGGCATTCACGCTTTACTGCACTTTAGGGAATAGAATTTACCAGTTTGTAATCACACAGACATGCAATAACTAGAGCAGATATTTTGAGCTCATGAAATTTGTCACCAAGCACACATATTATGGTTCATGAAGGTATATAATCTGCTGTGGGCTCTGAGAGCAGATTGTTTATCAAATCCACATCACAGACTGTGAAACATTGCATGATAGGAAACTGACCGGAAAATTGATCAAATCTTTAGCTAGAATGTATGTCCAACACATCTGACATAAAGTCATTATTCTGTGTTAGTCCTTAAGCAGTTTGTAATGTCAACAGATTCAGTAGATTGTCGCCGACAATCTACATCATCTCAGAGCACAGTTATTTAATTATATATAACTGAGCATCTGTAACAAAATACGACTCCCCCCTGGGATTAATAAAGTATTCTGATTCTGATTTGCAGATACTACTTCCTTACAGTTATGAATACCAAAGAGCAGTCAAAATATTTCCAGACTTGGCACACAAAAGCAACAAAAGTCATTAGATTAATAGTAAATGTCAGGCATTAAAAGCTTGCACAGATTCCAGAGTCTGACTTGTAGCTTATTTATTATTTATAAATCACAAATACTGCTTTGTAAATTCGCCCTTGTATAACCATAGCACAAATGAGGTAGGTCTCCTTATGTAGATCTAGCCATGGACCAATAAAACCAAACCAAAACAAAACAAGAACACTATTTCTTTTGGAAGCAGAGAATGAAGGCAGGCAACAATATACTGTTGACTTAATAGTGTTCATCCAAACAAGAAGCTTGGAAGTGTGTCATCCTTGCAGGAAACATGCATCCATAAGCGCAATACCTCTCTATAAGAAGCAGGGAACTAACTTATTTCAGGTTAAAACTATAGCAGTAAGACCTTTCCCACATTAAAGAAAGTATTTAGCTTTTTGAACAAATCATGCTAAATGTACCCTCAGCCGCTTCCTTTGTATTTTCCCTCAAAGGGTCGCCGCTGTGGATTGATCTGCATTGGTAATTTGACAGAGATTTTACACCAGACTGCCTTCCTGACGCAGCCCTCCATAGTGAGAGGGGCTTGTGCCCCCATTCTTTTGATATTACATGCATATTACGTGCTAACCTTCATACACATCCATCATGCATGCGCAAAAACTTATCCCATTATAAATTCAAGACATGTTGATAAAAGAATCAGAAGTTTGAGAAAGATGATCATTTTAATCACATTAATTTGTCCAAATGAATATATGGTGGGTATGGTACCATCTGTGTTGGAGAGAAATATCCAGTGATGCTGACTTCTAAATAACTAGCTTGAGACTTTAAAAGACCTTTATGAACAAATATTAAATAACATATCAACAGCAGTAGTAAGCAGTAGCAGTAGATTTTTCATTAATTTTGTTACTATACATGACCTTTGCCATTGCAGTCCTATTGATAGCTACATCAGTTTAGAAAATGCTTCTATATGACGTTCAAAAGGGTACTTTAAACCAAAGTCATTTAATGTCATCTAATTTGAAGGACTTATTGTTTTAATATGCTGCACTCTTGTTAAGTTTTGCATGCACAAAAAGTCAAAGTTAGGAAAAGATTGTGTTTTAGGTCACAAAAACTATTCTGATATGTTAGAGACTGACTTTGTTTAAGGTTCATTTAATAAAGCAGATTATGGTTATGATCACTGTGATCATGGTTAAGTAAACCAGCCGGTTGGAGAGGAAAATGGTATAAATAACACCCTCTAACAAGTCACTGTTGTGTATAATAACACCTTACCATCTGTAATTTATGATTAACTCAGCCACTACAGTTTCCTCTTAGATACATGTAAACATAAGTTCTTTCATGCGTTTAAACTAAAGCGTATCAGAAGGCAGGAAATCTAGTGGAGCTACCTTGTCACCACAAACAACTGAAATGTTCTTTTAAATTCTTACCGACTGTAAGATTACAGTGGAGTGCTGGGTTCACTCTATACTGTGGTATGGATATTTTGTCAACTTATTGTATTGTGCCACAAATGCCAGAGGGAAATTCAATTCAATTCAATTCAATTCAAGTCAAGTCAAGTCAAGTCAATTTTTATTTATATAGTGCCAGTTCCAACCAGCAGTATTAGAGAACAAAACCCAACAAGGGGACAGTCCACTATGAGCAAAAGCTTGACAGTGGGGAGGAAGAACACCCTTTTAATGGGAAGAGGCGTGTGATATAACCAGGCTCAGGGAAGGGCAGCAATCTACCAAAAATGGTTTGGGATGGAGAGAAAGAGAAGAGAAAAAACGAGAGATCACTAAGAGTTGGTAGCATATAAATGCATCATCAGTGAAAGGAAGGGAGTGAAAAAGAAGTGTCAGTGCATCATGGGCATCAGCAGCCTGAGCTAATAGCAGCATAACTAATGGATGAGTCAGCACTGACTATAACATTTAATAAAAAGATATGTTTTAAGCCTAATCTTAAAAGTAGATAGAGAGCTAAATCCAAACTGGGACCTCCCTCTTTTCCCCCTGATGACAGCAGAGAGGGTGAAGGACCCACAGAAGGATTGGGGTTGATTAAGACCAAAACCAGACTACACAAAAAATAACTGCAGGCATAATGATAACATGTCACTTGTTTAAAAATATAACCCCATATAGGTTTCACATGTGCTTGATTTTACCATAAAACTGACTTTGCTCAGATTGATTTGCATACTTTTGGTTCATGATGGGAACAAATTAGACTACATCAGATTTGGCTGAAAGTCCCCTACCCACCCCTTTTTCACTTTGAAGTTCACTTCTGTCGGCCTTTGTAGTCAGCATGTGGCGTAAGCAGCCATTCCGTCATACTTGACTTTCTCACTGTGTAATAGACCTCGCTCTGGCATTAAAGAAGTGTTTCCCCCTCCTTCTCTGAGTTACATTACCTCCTCCATATCTAAGTTACATCCTCTAATGCTCAGGCTTGTTTGTTATCTCAAAGGAAATTCCTCTGCCTCTCCCTAAACTTGTGTTTCACTCTGTCTTCTTACATGAGCTGGTTCACACTGTATTTCTGGAAATGTCTGATACATCATATTAAGTTTTACTGGTCATAACTGCCAGGTCCTCCTTTATATCTTCACAAAAGATGGAAATACAAATGTGGCAAACATATACAAATATTTGATGTTTATGTGATTGCATCAAAGTGGATAGTGAGATTTATCAGTTTGTACCCTTTAACGTTTTTAAAAATCATCACTGACCATCCAGTGGCTGAACTCTTGCTGTTTTTTTTACCACATGGAAAAACATGAGCGAACAGTTAACTGAATAAGCTTGTCTTTTATTTCAATAAAATATGTGTAATATATTCGTCAAAAAATACAGCTTCAAGTTTTCACTCAGGTACTACACTGAAAGAGTTACTGGTCCTCTCTGCTGGCTGTGAAGTGGGCCCTCCCTGCTGTGACGCCACTTTAAATAATCCAGGATAAAATCCACAGTCCTGGTTCTTTGTAAAAATGCATTTTAAATTTCTGCTGAAGCTAATATGAGTCCAAACCCCATCAGTCAAAGCAAACTGTAACTTGCCACTATCCAAAATTTTTAGCTCTTAAAAATGTGAAAGTTTCATTTACTTACTTAATTATCCATTGACATTTCTGAGTGTACTGTATCTTTCTGCATTATGGGCTGATTGATTTTTCATTGCTTTCTGTGCATTGCTAAACATTTACTATATACAGCCATGTGAAAGCTTTAATGGGACTCTATTCAATCCTGTGAAAAACTAAGTACACTCTTCCATAGAAATTAAGAGGGTAAGTAGTATCTAGAGGCTGCTAATCAAATGCACTTGACTACCTCTTTAAAAGTGGAGGTTTTGGCAGTATGCTGGTCTGGAGCATTCAGGTGCGGCCTAGCAATAGGTGTTACCATGCAAAAGCTCAGAGAAATTGCAAAAAAATCCAAGAGCTACATCTCCGAGTCTATAGGCCTTGGTTAACATGTTAAATGTTAAAGTTCATATCAGTACAATAAGAATAACACTGAACAAGTATGGCTTGTTTGGAAAGGTTGCTAGAAGAAAGCCTCATATCTTTCAAAAGAATATGGCAGCACTGCTTAGGTTTGCAAAATTAAATCTGGGGACAAGACTTCTGGAATAATGCTCTTAGACAGACGAGACTAAAAATTATGCTTGGCCATAATGCACAGCACCACCACCACCACCACCACCACCAAACACAACATATCACCACAAAAACCTGATACCAACGATCAAACACTGTGGCGGTGGGCTGATGATTTGGGCTTGTGTTGCAGCCAGAGGACCTGTCCTCCTTGCAGTCATTTAGTCAACCATGAACTTCTTTGTGTACCAAAGTATTCTAGAATCAAATGTAAGGCCATCTGTCTGACCTAAAGCTTGGCTGCAATTGGGCCATACAACAAGACAATGATCCCAAGCATACCAGTAAATCTACAGCAGAATAGCTGAAAAAGAAAATAATCAGAATGCTTTATTAATCCCAGGAGGGAAATTGCTTAATCAAGGTTGTTGCAATGGCCTAGTCAAAGTCCAGACCTCGACCTTAAGAGAACTGTGCAGAAACAAATGCCGACAAACCTCAACAAAGTGAAGCAACGCTGTAAACAAGAGCGCGCCAAATATTCCTCCACAATGATGTGAGAGACTGTTAAAGTCAGAGACCACAGAGAAGGTTTATGGATGTAGTAAAGGAGGACATGCAGAGGGTTGGTGTGAGGGAAGAGGTTGCAAGAGATAGGGTGGGACGGAAGCAGATGATTCGCTGTGGCGACCCCTCATGGGAGCAGCCTCCACACTGTTATTAAACTTTCAAGCCAGAGAAAGTTTGTGTTCAAGAATTGCTTCTCTTTATCGCTTAGAATAAAATCAAATAGAGAAAACATTCTCGAGAGAAAGCACATATTAACTACAGAGGTGACTCAAACTTTTGACCTTCATCTCCATAGCACTTCTCTATTTCTACTGAAACAGTTCATTTCTCACTTTTAGCAATACCATCTCTAGGCTTATAGCAGTAACATCAGGGGCAGAGTGGTGATGATTGTAACAGTCTGTCAAGTTAAGTTCACCGTGCAACATACGAGAACTACTTAAAAGTGTTGTTTTTTTTTAAAAAAAACAGGCTGCTGTCTGCATAGTCTGTGTACGAGGAGAAGACCTGTGGAAGTGTGTTCACATTTTAAAAATAAAACAAAAGATACATTTATTCTTTTATTACAATACTCTGATCTACATCTCCCACTCAGTGCAAGCTGGTCTGACTTGACCTCTTTTCTGCGCTGAAACAATGTCAACACCCGACTGTCTGCAGCTCAGTTTTTGCGGTTGTGCCGCAACTTTTTTTGACCCGCTAGGCAACATTGTGGTTTCAACCGCTTTTGCTGGGAACCCCGCTAATTCTTACTGAGGACCCTCGTCATAGTCATCGCTTACCTTAGAACTGCACTGGAACATAATATGGCTGAAACCACAAATAACTGATGACAGTGCTGCATCTGAAACATGTCACAGTTTCGCAGCAGAAGTTGTGAAGGTCAGACACTGTGAAGGTGATTTTAATATAGCAAAACAAGAGGAAAACATTGCACTGTAACAAGCTCGTCAATGTTATTCACTCACAGAAGTATTAGGAGATGTCCCTCTGTTGTGACTTAGCAAGGACACATGATCGAAAAAACTATACTCAGGGGATTGAAAGATGCCCTGTTGATTCTTTTTACTCAGATAGTTGGAGCATGTGTTTGCAGAATCACACAAATTAGTTGGGAAATGCCTGAAATTCAGTTGGGTCAGCTTTGTCTCCTAGATACATCACATACAAAGACTGAGCCATTTGTTATTCCAATCCTTTCCCCCCATTCTCTACATCTCACACACACACAAACACACACACACACACACACACACACACAAAGGCTGGGAAAACACAGTAGTGCTGAGTGTTCACAGTTTGCCAGCAGATTCCAGTAATCAGGACCATGTCTGGCTGTTCAGAAAAGAAAAGCTTTTTTAAATCCACTTTCTCGGATGTCTTTTATGGTAAATTCTATTAAGCTCCATCTTTCTTAATACTGAATTGTTCTTCTATCAGTGTGTCTTAGGTCTGTTTTTTCTGCAATAGAGTTAATTGTTCTACTATGACAACTTGGCTGATTTTTTGTTTCCTTCAGCAAATCGCATTCAGTAAGAAGACAACTGGCCTGCTGACAGATGTCTTCCCTTCTCAGTTGAATAAACTACTGATACTCATCCTGCTGCTCACAAGAAAAAATCTTACAACTCACTCAGTTTAATTTCTTAACTGTGTCCCTAGATATCCACACTAAATCTGCACATAAATAATATCAGTATATTTAAATAATTGAATGAATAATAATACAATTTAAATAAAACAACCATATTTCCACAGCATACTTTTAAAAATAATTAGAAAAATAAGACTTAGAAATACTTTATTTACCCACTATACAGCAGCCAAAACATGGAAAACAAATGCAGTATCCATCCATCCGCTGCTTTTCCAGGGCTTCAGTTCACAGAGGCAGCAGTTCAAGCTGAAAAGACCAGACTTCAGTTCTTCAGGGGGGACACCAAGACGTTCCCAGGACACGCTGGGAGACATAGTCTCTCCAGTGTGTCCTGGGTCTGCCCCCGGCGTCTCCTCCCAGAGAGCCTTGCCCGAAACACCTCATGTGCCCAGGAGGCATCCTGATCAGATGCCCAAACCACGTTTTGATGTGGAGGAACAGTGTCTCTGCTCTGAGCCTCTCGTGGATGACTCACCCTATCTCTATATCCAAGTATTTTTATTATTTTTCGGACAGATAAACACACAAACATACAATTTTGCCACCCCGTCCCTCCCCAAGATACCAGACCTTACAAGCGTTATTGTTAATTATTGTCTGACTTATTCATATATGTTTTCTCGAACCTGAAAGGAAAAAAAAATGAAGAGAAAACAATTTAATGCTGTATACTGAGAGTATAGACAACAATATACTCAAAGACCAATGGGTCACTGGGTAATACACTTTCAACATAACACAATCATGAGTCAATATCACTGTCAGACAAATTGTGAACAAAATTTATAAATGGTTGCCAGGAAGCATAAAATTTTTCAACAGACCTTCTGATGGTAAACTTAATCTTTTCTAAGTGAATATGGCTCATAACGTCTCTGAACCACTGGACAAATGTTGGAGGTCGAGCGTCCTTCCATTTAGTAAGAATCAGTCTTCTGGTCGGCAGTGAGGAATATGCAATCACTCATCCTATCTCTAAGGGTGCGGAGAATGGTCATTTCAGCTGCTTGCTTTTGCAGTGTCTTTCTTTAGGTCATTACCTAAAGTTCATGACCACAGGTGAGATAGAAATGTGGATTGACCGGTAAAGCGACAGCGTTGCCTTAGAGCTCAGCTCCCTCTTCACCACGACACACCTGTACAACGTACACATCACTGCAGATGCTGCTCTGATCTGTCTGTCGATCTCCTGCTCCATTCTCCCTTCGCTCATAAATAAGACCGCGAGATACTCAAACTCCCCAACACGGAGAGGACAAGGCACCCTCTTCCTGCTGAAAACTATGGACTCATCCCAGCATCATTTAACAGATCAACTGACTGTCATGCAATTAGATCTGTATCAGTATCTCTTTACCTGTCCTGAAAGTAGCCAAAAAAAGGCCAGCACTGTATCTTACTCAAGAGAACACAAACATATGCGTGCAAACATATGCTGCTGTATCAAATGTGTCACCAAATGGCTTCAGTTTTTCCAGTTTGAAAATATGAGACTCACAGACTTTCTAGTCACAGAAGGAGACAGTAATTACTCACAACCTCTGTCAGAACTCTGAGGTCTTTATTCACTTTTACCCATGTTTAACTTACTTCATCAAGTCACATTACTAGAGCCTATGTCTTTTACATTTTGCCTTTATATTTTCACATTCTTTTTATCCTGCAATTAAAGGGTTGTGCTGTTTATCTAACTTGGATTTGTCCTTGCTTTGTGTTCAGATGTTATTATTTCCCTTTCATTCCTCTGTTTGTATGGTATGCTTGTTTTGTGATGATCATGTTCTGTATATCTCCCTTGTTTTGCACCACTTGTTGCTGTTTCCTTTGCATGTTCCTTTTGGATATTTTTGGATTTTAAATCATCTAGCTCAGCTGGAATGCACTTTGGGTCAAATGTGCTAAAAGTTACTTGACAGTAATATATAATATATGCAGGCAGTGACAGACTTTCTCCTTGTGTCATCCAGGCTGCAGCAGGGAAGCTCTCAGTGGACAGCTTGCTGCAGATGTCCAGCTCTGAGCTGCAGGAGACAATGAGACGGCTAAGCTCCAATTCAGAGGATCGCTCTCGCCTCACTGCTGCCCTCTCCTGTCTGAAGAGTGCTAATGAAACAGGTGAACAAAGAAGCTACGTTAGTCTGTTCTATTGTTTGGGAGTCTTTCATAGAATAATCCAACAGAGGATATTTGGGGTGGGATATTAGTAAGATTTTATTAATGCGAATGCTAATATTGGCACTGCTTATAGAGCCAAAACTTAAGTGATTTTCATAATAATTTCTTGTCAACTTACTCTGTGTGCAGCGAAAATAAGCCCAAGCTTTTCAACACAGCACCTTTTTTTTTTTATCTCTGAGTCTGATTACAGTCTAGAAACAGAGTAACATGGTCACTGTGGCTCAGGAGGTAGAGTGGCTCATCTTCCAACAGGGAAGTCAGTGGTTCGATCCCTGGCTTCCCCAGGCTACATGCCCACGTGTCCTTTGGGCAAGACACTGGACCTCAGATTGCTCCCAACGCAGCCATCAGAATGTGAATGTGTGTGTGATAGCTAAATGCACTTACAGGCATGGATTAAAGCTGTGTGTGAATGGGTGAGTGAGGCTTGTAGTGCTCAGGTGGAGTAGAAATGTGCTACATAAGCACCGGTCCATTTAAAGAAACAGCTTGCATATAACTTGTGTGCATAAATACTGAGCTGAATGTCACCTCTTTGTAATGTGCAACTATAAGTAAACATGCCAGCACTGATAACAATTTGAAAGTATTCTTTGCTTTAATTATCAAATTGGGGTTGATTTATTCATTCTTAGTTTTGATAAACTTTCATTCTGGTTTTACATACAATTGTTGTGCATTTTCGACTGTGTAGTTTCTTTTGGCACAGGTACATACAGGGTTTAATAAACTGAAATTGATGTGAGGTGGGTGCCATCAATTTTTAGACACTGAAAAACAATCCCACTTAACGTTCTCCACTCAAGCAAAGCAATTTAGTTCCATAAGTTCTGTCACATTTATTCTTGTAGCCGGTTTATTTCTCTGTAGGAGGGATTTAGAAGATTGGTGTAAAATTCAGATTAAAAGTACATATCTATTCCTCATGTCAGGTTTACTGAAGCATGTAAGAAACTCTTACGCGCTTCTCACTAAGTTACCAACTATACACAGTGTTCAAGGCAACTTATATTAATGAGCACGTACTTCTGTTGACAAATGTGCAACAGATTCAAGATTCTTTTATTGTCATGTAACAATGTGCATTATTACGGCAATGAAATTTGTTTTGTTTGGTGCCAGCTCAATTTGCCATTATGAACATATAAATGCAAAACAGGTCAGTCAAGATAAAATAGAATTATATATACATTATTATATACTATAGAATATGAAGATAAATAGTAACAAAATAAGAACAGAATAGAATAAATACACTCTGGATGTCCCTGGGACAGGAAAAAGTTCAAGGAAGGCGAAGCTGATTATCTGTGAATCCTGTCTCTGTCTATGATCAAAGTTAGACCCCCATTCCACTGGAGCCGTAACTGTGCCGTTTATGGCAATTCGTGCCGATTTAGCGTTCCCGACCAAAACGGCACAAAACGGCGTAAAACGGCTGAAAATTGACCAAATTTAGGTTCCTGACAATCTATTGCCGTTATATTCCCGTCAAAAGGCCGGTTCAGGATGCACTTGCGATGTATTCCCGGTTGTGCCGATCGCACTGCCGTTTTCAACCATTAACTGACGCTGAACTGCCGTTTATCACGCTTAATTCCCGTTACATTCCTGGTATAGTCCCGGTATTGCTGATAATAGCCAGTAAAAACGGCATGATCAGGCGCAATGATGCCAAAATCCTATAAATTCAGACCAAAAATTTGTAGCATCCTTCATGTGTGAAGCTGTCGTCATGGACGTCCCTTCTTCCCTCGGCCCTTCTTCCCTCGGCCCTTCTTCCCTCGGCCCTTCTTCCCTCGGCCCTTCTTCCCTCGGCCCTTCTTCCCTCGGCCCTTCTTCCCTCGGCCCTTCCCTCCTCGTCCTGGCATTGTGGAGATGTGTTGTGTTCAGGATCGCGTTTAGATTGTTACTGGTCGGGATTGAAAACGACTCCTGTTTATGGGGGAAATCCAAACGGCAACTCCCCGTCAGTTAATTGGCAATTGAATGGCATGTGTTTTGATTGGCCGGGAGCATGCCGGCAGTTAAACGGCAATTAGACTGGGCCAATCGGCAGTGTTCCCAATTTGTGTTAATATAGCGGCAATTAAGACGCGAACGCATCGGCAGCGCGCGGGAGGTAAAGCGGGAACGATTGGGAGCACCGGGATTAAGGCGGGAATAAAATGGCACACAGTGGGAAAAATTTTAGTGGCTGTTTTGTTGCCGATAGCGAACGATATCAACCGCTGCTTTCCCGTTGTACTTACGGACCGTTCCCAGCTTCCCGGTTCGTCCCCGTAAGACTCCCGGTTATGCCGTTTAAGTCACGGAACATTGCTGGTTTTCTTGCCGAATATTGGCGTTTCATTTACGGAACATTCCAGTCCGCTGCTCAGGATTTTAGCCGTTTCTGTCCTGTTTTATTAAAATGGCATCTATCGGCACCGGGGGAATGGGGGTCTTAGTTAAACCTCCCAGTGTAAAATGGTCCCTGCAGAGGGAGATGCTTTTCATAAATTCTGGTTAGCCCTTCTTAAGAGCCTGGCGCTAATTTTCTCAGGTTTAGGTAGAAGCTGAACTGACCAGTAGTCACTGTGTGTATGTGTGTGTGTGTATGTGTGTGTCACAAAGATATACAGTGAAATACAGTGAAAAGGTTTCACAAGTGTGCATATGAAATCAAATCAAAGGCTAAACTTGAAGATGGGTGACTGCAGTGACCCCATCATGGTCTCTAGTCTAATTGTGATTTCTTCTTGTTGTTCACGTTGAATTATTTATTGTCCACATTCTAATAAATATTTAGAATCCACAAAATGTCCAAAAAGAAGTCAGTTTGATAAAATGTACTTTATTTTATGAGTAGTGATCCAAACCATCTTTCATTCCAGGAGGTGAGCCGAGGCATAACTCAGGTTCCAGCAGTCATGAGTCGCAACAGGACAACAGTCCCTTCTCTCCCATTAGCCTGCCTTCCAGTTCTGGTAGCTCTTTCACCCCACTGCTACCCAACAGCAGCCACGGCCGCTCCATCTCCATATCAGTGGTACCTTGTTCAGCTGACCACAAACCAAGCGTACGAGCTGAGGACATGAGCGACGCCTTCTATTTGGAGCCAAGCACTCCTCCAGCAGCACGAGTCCCAAAAGCCCGCACTTCAAAGCCCTCCTGCACGCCACCCTCTCGCAAACGGATGCAACTCCTGCCCAACATCACATTGCCAAAAACCAAGAACCACGAGTCACCTCTGGCCAACCGCACAGAGGAACCTGCAACAAGCAAGTAGGTTTTAGAAGGAATTCTGCAGTTTTATCTTTATGACTCCTTTGACCGGCAGATTTCCGTGTGCTCTATCCCCACAGTGTAAAAACTGCAAAAATAAAATTAAGCTATTCTCTCTGTTCGACACAGTCTCAGGGCAAAACTTCTTTTTGTGTAATGCAAAAAACACACATATACAGATTAAGGCAGACAAGTTACACTGTAGAATTTACCCTGGTTGTTAATTAATCTGTGCCTTTGCAGGGCCTGTAAGAAGAACAAAGTATTGGCTGCTATTCAGATCAACGGCTGTGGGATCAGTCCTGAGGAGTCAGCGCTGAGGTCACCTCTGCCATCTGCCCGAACACCCGGCCCTGTCCCAACCTCAGCTCCTTACACAATGCCCTTCACCACCGCTGTACTTGACAGTGAGTTTACACAACAGAAGCTTGGCTGGATTTCGGTTCTCAGCGAGCTGTGATCCTCCCGTATATGTTTTATTTTGCCACCATCTCTTCTTTTGACATCATGCTTTCTAATTTTCTTTAGCCTTGCACAGAAGTTCCCCCCAGACAATGAGAAGAGACATTGGCCTGGCTGTAACCCACAGGTCAGTGACCGGTTTGAAAAACTTGTGGTTAGTGAGTGCCATGCTGTGGTCTCTGCAGTTGATGCGTGATTTTTAGTGAGTATGCGTTTTGTGTGCAAATTGCTACACACCACAGTTGATTTTTCACTTTTTAGGCTGATGAAATAAAAAGTAACAGTGAGCTGACATTTTCAGAGATGATCACTTTAATGTCTGTTTGCTGCAAGGCTTGTATTTCCTACTTATACTATTTTTTAAAGCAAATATTAACAAAAATGTTGCTGAAACACACTGCAACTATTATTCAAGTAATAAGGGTCACATCCCTTAAACACTGGGGTGAGTGTAGGCAGTCACCCACTCTTGGTGACTACTCTGTTATAAAGCAAAAGGCTTCAGCCCCAAACTACACACCACTAACCTTAATATTTAAAATTGGATTTAAAGGATTAAAAAAAAATACCATTTTCAGTACGGGAGCATACTGGCTGAGATGAACCCGCCACATAAAAACCTTCAGCTGCTCCCTTGGATTCTTCCCAAGGGGTCGCCACAGCGGATTCAGCTGCACTGGTAATTTCGGCAGTAGTTTTACGCTGGATGCCCTTCTTGACATAACCCGCTATGGCGAGAGGGGCTTGAGTCTCCACCTGGAATTGAACCGGACATCTCCACATACAGTATTAAGATTTTGCAGCTGATTGACATTCCGTTATATTTTTGCAGTGTTCTGGACGGTGTAATCATGAACAAAGTCTCACCAAATCCACACTGAGCTCTCTGATTTAAAACAAATGTAGCTGCTGCATTTAAATGGAGAAAAAGGCATGTTGTCAGAATTCAGGATTTTGAACAATGTAGTTTTCCCAGTTTATCTTAGTGGATCTGAAAGTTTTACTGTCTTAAATATGCGCAGAACTCCAGTTTAGTGTCACTTTCTGCGACATTCCATTTATTTTGACTGAAAATGGGTAAGTTAAGCCATGTTAAATGAGTGTTGGCCATGTGGTCAATGACTGATTGGCTGTGACAAGGGCCAAATTGTGATGGTTGGACGACTGGGTCAGAGCCTCACCAAAACTGCAGCTGTGATATGACAGCCAGCAGGGGCCACTGCAGTGACTTCACACTTTGACTCTAAAAATCAAGTGCTAAGTTTTTCAACAGCCACTGAATTTAGACCTACAGCTTTACATGTCAGATATTATCATCTGATCTGATGAAAAGTCCTCATTGTTGTTCTATTGCAGGTTTTCAACCAAGTCCTGGCTGTCCCAGACGTGCCAAGTGTGTTGTAAAAGTATGATGTTTGGTGTCAAGTGTAAACACTGCAAGTAAGAACTGTAAAAATAACTTGAAGCATCCTGTCAGATTACACTATACTTGTCATGATGTCTTTAAAGCTCATTGTATTTTTCTGTTCACAGGTTAAAGTGCCACAACAAATGTACCAAAGATGCACCTTCATGTCGGATATCGTTTCTCACATGTAAGCAACGTTAATGTAGTCCCAATGTAATGTGTAGACAATTAGTCCAGGTGATTTTTCTAATGCCTACTGGCAAGGACACTATTTATGTAGTGATGACTCATATTAGCTTTGTCAGTGACATTGGTAGCATAACTGGTGTGCAATCTAGCCACATGGTGCAGTGTAAAGGATGTCTCTTTGAATGTGGAGGAAAAAAAAGGTTGTGATTGATTTCTGGAGAGTGCACACCCAGCATATCCTCAAGAACAACAATTCCAATATACTTTCTAATCAAGAAAGTGTAACAATGCTTCAATTTCCTCCTCAAACTGAGGAGAGAGAGCCCTGATACGTTCTCCTTCTACTGAGGCATCATTGAAAGCATCTCGACCAGCTTCATCACTTAGTAGTTTGGAAACTCCACTACCCCTTCCTAACTCTGTGTACTCAAAGCACTTTTTACTACAAGCCTTATCCACACACAGTGCTTTTTTTCTATACTTCTTAAGCAAGAAAAGCCAGGGATCAAACCACCAACCTTCTGATTAAAGGTGACCCGCTCTGCCTCCTAAGCCATATCTGCCCTGGAATGCAGTGCCTGCAAAGTACATAAATTTGCCACAAAAAGTATTAAAACTGTAGCAATTTTGAAAAGCTCAGTTACTTATCTACACCTTGTATTTTTATCTTTTTTATTCTTAAAAAAACTATAACTGATGTCCCTGTTTAAACACCATGAGTTGGGGGAATAATATCGCGCATATGTCCTGTACATATGACAGTAATAACAATAAAGTTGACTTTGACTTTTGACCTGAGTGGGAAGGATCTTGTAATGGGTAGTATAGTGTGAGGAGAAGGAGTTTTTAATTCAGTTCAATTCAGTTTTGTTTATCTAGCACCAATTCACAATTCAAAAGCCACCTCATGGCAGTTTTTAAATGTAAGGTAAAGACACTACAGCTTTAGAGAGAAAACCCCAATCAGACTATCCCCCATTAAGAAGCACTTGGCAAAGTGGGAAGGAAGAACTCCCTTTTATCAGGAAGAGACATCTGGCAGGGAGGGGCAGCCATCTGCCTTGACTGATTGGGCGTGAGGAGAAAGAACCATATAGGCACCTGATTATTGATTATTTTAAACCTGTGTAACTCTTTAAATATTCAGTGTGATGTCAGATGAGCTCATGTTTTTGTCTAACCTGCAGTGCCAAGGATGCGTAGGGCAGAATCAGTACCATCAGATATCAACAATCGCATTGATCACACAGCAGAGATCCCACTGCAGTTTGGCACTTTACCAAAGGCAATAACCAAAAGGGTGAGTGCAGCTTTCTAATATGTTTGAGATCCTGTTCAGGTCTGCTGTATCTCCTTTTATTCTCAAATGCTTAAGTCTAAACCAGTGTCAAGATTAGTGTTCAAGAAATAAATAGTGTGAAATAACTGAAGTAATAGACTCTGTGTGTTTGCAGGAGGCTGCCCCCAGTTTGAACCAGCTGGACTCCAGCAGTAACCCGTCATCAGCCACTTCCTCCACACCTTCTTCCCCAGCACATTTCCAGCAGAGTAACCCTCCAAGTGTCAGCGCTACCCCCCCACCTAACCCATCACCACAGGGCTCCCGGGACAACCGCTTCAACTTCCCAGGTACGCAGCGCATCACTTCCCTCCTACATACACAGGCGCCTTGTTTAGTCTAAGCATGTAATAAAGATGGCAGTGTGTTTCACCCATTAAAAACCTATTTTTAACTTGAGATGCCAAATTAGACGCTGACACTGAGAAATGTGATTGTTTTTGGAAAAATACCTCCACATTTTTAAATTGATTTTAACAGACTTTCTGGAAAAGCTGGCACTGGGATTTGTTTTCAGTGTGTACAGAGACTTCTCCAGAGCCATAGATACTGACATCTCCAAGTTCTTTGCAATTTTATTGCAATTTAATCCACCATTTGTACATGTGAACAACTCTCTGGCATGCTCCTTTTATACTGTATTGACTTTTTAACAGCCTGTAGTTGTCCATGTCTTAACTTTATGGAAATGTGTTGCTGGCATCAAATTACTATTTTTTGAGCATTTGAAAAATTGTTATTGTTGTCTAGGCAAACTGGATAAAACCTTTCTAAGGGGGCCTAACATGACATAGTTAGAGAAGCATAGAACCTCCTCTGTCCCATGTCATGTACTGCAAGTATGATTGCATAATTTTTGAATGATGATAGTTTTGTGGTAGTGCAGAGCTCTGAAGCTGTATTCCCAACAGATGTTCCAGCCTCCACATACAGTGTACAGCATTCCAGCAGCCACAGTGAGCCCGGGTAAGAGACTACAACATTCATGAAGCAATCCACTGATGCACTGCTGTTTCACACAATCGTTACTGTGAACTATCCTGGCTGATACAATAGTAGTTCATTGCAGATACAAAGTTTTTATTTGTTGGCTGATGCTACTGTGTTATTTGTCTTTAATAAGTAATGACAGCTTATAAAATCAACTCAGTTTAATTTATATAGTGCCAGTTACCAGCAGTGTGTCAAAAGTGACACAGTGGTACAGTACAACCCACATCCCACTGTTGCCTCACAGCAAGAGTGTCCTGTGTTTGAACCTGCTGGCTGGCTGGGACCTTTCTGTGTGGAGTTTGCATGTTCTCCCTGTGCTTATGAGGTTCCTCTCACAGTCCAAAGAGAATTTGTTGTTCTAATCTTGCCATAGGTGTGAATGTGAGCACGAATGCTGCTTGTCTGTCTGTAATAGACTGGCAACCTGTCCAAGGTGTTTCCTACCTCACACCGAGTGTCACAAGCTAGACTGACCAATATATCTTTGTTAGTCTTTATTAAACTCTTAAATAACAGTAACAAAATAATTCAGTATTGATGCTGTATGTGCAGAGCACAAGATGTACACACATGGCTGTTTATAGCGATATGGTAATGTTTTTGTAAAACATGAAAAAATTAATTGATGAGTTTTTATTGTTTGTTTTTTTTTAAAAAGTCATTTACTCATATTTATTTTTTCTAAAACTCATACAGCAGAGAACTACAGCGCCCTTTGAGTTTCTTGTAAAATTATATCCAAATAAAAAAATGCCCACCTTTATTTGGCCACCAGAGTTTGTGGTTTTAAGCAACCCTATTCCTGGTCTGCCCCACAATGCCACCCTGAATTTTAAGATTAGAGGGGCTCTTTACATTACAAATCCTCCACACGTCCCTAGAACACTTGATTCTATTCACTTTAAGCACTTGATTTGTCTCACATCCACACCACTGGGCAATTTACAATCACCAGTTGACCTAACATGCATGTCTTTGGACTTTGGTAGCACCTGGATGAAACCCCCACATGCAGTCTGCACACAGAAAATCCCCAGGAGCATTTGAAACCAGAAATGTCTTCCTGTGAAAAAAAAGACCAATGTGTCACCCAGCATACTGCAAGGAAAGGACAGAGGGGGAAAGAAACAAACAGCTAAATAAATAAATTCTGAAACACTGATGTGTTTTGGCAGCCAGTGTCATCAGATTACCAGGTTTCTGAGCTTAGTTACTCTAAAAAAAGTTGTTGCTAATTCCTGATATTTTTGGTGTTGTCTTTATTTTTTGTTTCAGAGCATCACGGGTTGTGACTACTGAGATACCACTAAGAGCGGCGGAACAGGCTGGGGTGAGTACTGGAATCCACGTATACTGAATTACATCATAAAGAGGAAGTGAAAAGCATGTGATTTGCTTGTTCACAAAAATGTCGTCTCCATATTTTCCTGTGTTTTACGGTATTTGCACGTGTTGCTAAATCTGTCCCTTTTTTCTATCATTAACAGATTTGTAAGCTTTTCAGATCCTTTCAAATGCTCCAAATATTGCTATAAGTCAGCTTCATCTTCAGGTGGATTCAGTTAACTCTGTTTCCATTGATAGTTATGATTCAGTTCAATTCAATTTTATTATATAGCACCAATTCACAGCAAAAGTTACTGCAAGGCACTTCACACTGTAAGGTAAATACCCTAAAGCGCTAGAGAGAAAACCCCAACAATCAAACGATCCCCTAGGAGCAAACACTTGGTAACTGTGGGAAGGAAGAACTCCCTTTTAACAGGAAGAGACCTCCGGCAGAACCAGGTTCAGGGAACAGCAGCCATCTGCCTTGACTGGTTAGGGGTGAATTGAAAGAGAAGAGAGAAAGGAGAGCAAAGAGAGACACAGACTATAGGAGAGAGAAGACAACATTTATTGACATGCAACAGTGGAAAATAAATGAATGGGGAGTGAAAAGAGGTGGGTGGAGAAGAAATGCCCAGCATATTATAAGAAACCCCCAGCAGCCTAAACCTATTGCAGCATAACTAAGCCCTAACTATAAGCTTTATGAAAAAGGAAAGTTTGAAGCCTGATCTTAAATGTAGAGAGGGTGTCTGTCTCCTGAAGACAAACTGGGAGCTGGTTCCACAGGAGAGGGGCCTGATAGCTGAAGGCTCTGCCTCCCATTCTACTTTTAAAAACTTTAGGAACCACAAGTAGGTCTGCACTCTGAGAGAGAAGTGCTCTAATGGGAAAATAT
>VUQH01061288.1:0-10404 GCA_015106775.1 Etroplus canarensis | reverse complement strand
CACACAGCGCCTATTTACCCCCCCTTGGATATTTTGCCTGTTTATTGCTTTAATAAATAAAATCATAGTCAATGTAATTTGGCTTTTTTGACAAGAATTTGCAAAAAAAATGCTTGTGTCATATCAAAATAAAAACAATATTTTACAAACTCATGTCAATTAACTAAAATATATAGTGTAAAATAAATGTATAACTATTCACCTTCTTAAGGTCATTATTTAGTAGATACACCTTTGGCTGCAATCGCAGCACTGAGCCTGTGTGAATCTGTCTCAATCAGGCTCATCTGGACATTGCAATTTTTCCTTGCATAACAGCTAAAGCTCTGTCAGGTTGCTTGGGGATCAGGCGTGAACAACTTCTTTCAAGTTCAGCCACAAATTCTCAATTGGGTTGAGTTCTGGGCTTTGACTTGGTCAATCCAGAACATTCACCTTGTTGTTTCTGAACTATTTCTGTGTAGCTCTTGCTGTGTTCTTGTGGTTGTTGCCTTGCTGGAAAATAAATCTTCTCCTAAGTCATAGTTCTCTTGCAAACTGAGTCAGATTGTCCTCCTGGATTTGATATTTTTCTGTAATAATGTTCCCCTCTACCTTTACAAGCCTTCCATGACCTGCTGCTGAGAAGCATCCCCAGAGCATGATGCTGCCGCCATCATGCTACAGAGTGGTGATGGTGTGTTTGCGGGAATGTGCAGCATTTGGTGTTCACCCAACATAGTGTCTAGTCTGATGGCCAAAAAGCTTAATTTTTGTCTCATCAGACAAAATCTTCTTCCAGCTAACCTTGGTGTCTCCCGCGCCTTTGGGTGAATTCTAGGAGTGATTTCATATGAGCTTTTTCAGCAATGGATTTCTCTTTGCCACTCTCCCATACAGCTTTGACTGGTGAAGAACCCAGCAACAGTTGTTGTATGTACAGTCTTGCCCATCGAGCCACTGGTCATAGGTGTCTTGGTGGCCTCCATCACCAGTCTTCTTCTTGCCGGGTCACTCAGTTTGTGAGGACGGCCAGCTCTAGGCAGATTTAGACACATGCTGTACTCCTTCCATTGCTGATGGAGTTGACTGAACTCCATGGGATGTTCAGTGAGTTGAAAATCTTTATGTAGCTTTTCTTTAAGTTACTTGGAGTGTTATTTTGTCCTCATGTTGCAAGTGGAAATATTGATGAACTAGAGACTGGACCTCCCAGACACAGCTGTTTTTATACTACAATCATTTGACACACATCAGTTTACTCAGGTGATCTCCATTTCACTAATTGTAACACTGCTGGAATCAACTAGCTGGACCTCTACTGAATTAGTGAATGAGTGAAAACTCTGTTTTCCTTTGACATGACAAAAGCTTTTTTTAGCAAATTTACATTGTACATACCCTGTTGGCTAACGGCACCAGAGGCGGTCGTTGTTAACCCAGGCTGCAACTGATCCGGTATGGAAATCATATTATGAATCAACATATTTGAATTGGTAAAGATCTTGTGTGGGGCGAAGCTAAGTAGATGATATAGATGATGAAACTGACTGTTCTGTTACTGCAAGTTAGCTAGTTTTGATATTACTTGATAGCCAGATAACAGCTCATAAAGTCATAGTGGATAGTGAATGGAGAGTTTCAAAAATGAGCTTTGTTAAATTAAACATCTTCCATCACAATCTGTTTCTTGGGGGAAGGAAGAGGTCCTACTACCTGTGTTTAGCTAGTGTTTAGCTAGTTAGCCAAGCTAATTCTAAGAGCGAAACCATACCTACCCTTTAACTTAAAAATGTCTTCTTTGTATTAATTCATTTCCCAAGAACTATTGTTTCAATTTTACTGTAATAATATTGTACAAAAAGACACCCCTGACAAGACCCCTGATTTTATTTGCTAGATAACTAAGTCTCTGGAACTAGAGGTTCTCAGTGGTGTAAACATCAACAGTTTTTCTTACAGTGTGAACAGATTCAGCTAATCACAAGCTCCTCACAGTTGCCATGCGACCATTAAAGGCAAAGCCCCAATTTCTTCATGAATACTGATCTGATTCAACCCCACTTGATGTGAGGCTAGATACATAGTCAATTTGCTTTTGTGTTCTTCTTCTTTTAATAAAAAATTAGATGATTAAGAACTAATGGAGTAGTGACATTAATTTAACAATATCCCTGATTTTTTTTAAAATAATTTCTGCCTGGCAAGAGTAGACAGCAATGGTAGCAAACATGCCATAGTGTCTCCATGAACGTATATAATCCAACGATCGATTTGGGGGGGTTTTCGTGTAATTTGGACAAATCTTTACAGAGATGTGACTAAAAATTTTAAAATGTTTACATATAACGCCACTTGGTGGTAAATTCGTGTTTTTAAAATGACTCAAAATCTAATCAGTTTCAGATCTCGCGAGGTCAATCAATGTGCCAAAATTCAAAATCCTGTGTCAAATAGCTTGTATTGCTACCATGATGACACAAACAATTTGCAGTGGTGGTGGCACCATGGTGTCACCATGAAAGTATATGATCCCACATTCAGTTTGGTTGTTGATTCATGCAAATCAGACAAATAGTTACAGAGATATGGCTAAAAAAAATTGCATCTGTTTACTGATTTCAGCAGCAGGAGCAGACAGCAATGGCGACAGATACAACATGGTGTCAACATGAATGTGTATGATAACCCTAGCCCTATAATCAATTTGATTTTTTTTTTTTAGCCATATCTCTGTGACTATTTGGCATGTTTTACAAATAAATCTTTAAGTTCAAAATGGCTGAAAATCTAATCAGTTCCAGAGCTCATGGGGGTCTATCGCTGTGCCAAAACTCAAAATCCTGCTTCAAATAGTTTCTGCACTATTGCAATGACACGAAGGATTTATGGCGCCGGCATCATGTCCTTGCTTTTCAGGGATAAAATGACGATGTATCTGTTCAGACAATGGGGCACCAGTGAGCCCCCTCCAACTAGCACATCTAAAGGGGATGTGTTATTATTGTTCATTGTATGCAATTTTAAAGTCATGCTGGTTGCAGTGTGCTGTATTTAATCTAGTATCAGCCAATTGAATACTAATAAGCACAGCTACTAGCATTAATTTAGTTTTCAAATGAAGGACACCAGTGAACCTTATGCGACTCAAAGGTACATAGTCATACTACTGTAGAATATTAAACTTTCTAGCCTGACAGCTTTAATCCAAACCAAATCTCAAAAATAAATCCTATACCTGAGTTTATACAAATCCAAAAACAATGCAACTTTATTCTGACCCGCTGGTTTCAGTTTGGGTACCTAATATCTATTTGCATTGACCAGTAACCATTTTGTTGTTGGACAGTTGTTTAAGCTTTCTACTATTCTTCTATTTGGACACAGGGCAAAAAACATGACTTCACTGAGCTCCATGTGTAATTTAACTTTTATTCTGATAAATCCAAAACAGCAATGATATTATATTGCTTTTCCCATGATCCTCTTGGCAGCGTCCCACCTAGACAAGCAGCCGGACATGACAAAAAAATCTTGAAAGAACACAAAGGCACAAAGAAGAGGAGGGTGCAGCAGTTGAGACGGCCGTCTCAGGCCCGACAGAGAACTCGGCCTTGCCATACAGCCGGGCCACTCCAATTCTGAGCGAATGCTAATGAGATTGCTCTGATCCCTCCGGTGCTTCCCATGTTTTCAACACCTTCAAGGACCACATGGCGCTCACAGCATAAAGACAACTAAATGAGAAATCTGAACGTTTTTTTGTGACGCCGGGGGCCTCTTCGCTTTTCAACCTGGCCGCCCATTCAGCGAACCTCCCCAAAAAGAAAAGATAAGAAAGAGAATGCTGCAGGGGGGTGTGGATGAGTAAACTTTTCAGGGAAAATGCCATATTTGTGAACCTGAAGTAATAATCAATTTATGGCCAAGCAAGGGCGAAGCCTTTGACGTAGGAAGAATCGTGGGTTGGGAGGACTGAAAAGGATGGGAGAGAATGAGAAGAGAGATGCTCAAATTTGGAGGCTGTTTCTCACAACTGCTGTAATGAGATCACTAACATCTTGAGCTGGCCTCCACTATAGCCGCCAAACAACAGGCTCCCGGATGAAAGGTGAATGCGCCTAGGTTCCCGCTGGCTGGTTCAGAAGCACTTTAATAGCACAACGCCCTATGAAAGGTTCCTGGGCAGTAGCTCATATTAGCGGCGAAGCACACTGCTTAATAGGATGATGCCTTTTGGCTTTTGTCATGAGATGATTAAGGGCTTCGTTGTCACCGGTGCCTGTTGAGCACAAGGCACTAGAATCCACTCTGACTGGCTTATTGTCTGAGTCTGTGTGGTAGAAAGGGGACCTTTTGATGAAAACACCTCTCAGGGATCTATGAGGTGAGCTCTGCTTTGGAGTCTCACATCTACCCCTCCTTCAAAATATCTCAAGTGCTTTGTTTTCCTCTAAAGACTCTTGAATCTGTCATCATCTTTGGGCAAAGACAACAGTAGGTGAGCAGAGCAGCAAACAGATTAAAATTAAAGAAAATATTAGTGCACATCTGAAATTAATTTGCCTTACAGTTATCGCTTTTTGAGGTGGGACGCCTTTGATGTGCTTCTTTTAGCGATAAACCAGCCTCGATCCAGCCAGTAAAATTCAGTGTCCCATTTCAAGAGATTTACAATAATTATAAGGGAGCAAGTGAAATTATGTAACAGCCATTTTACCACAAAAAAGCTAGTCAATCAGTTAATCGCAATCGTTTGTCAGCTTTAGCATGGTCCTCAGGCAAAAATACAGGCGAAAAAAGCCTTAAATTAGCTCTTTTAATACTTGGGATAAAAGGAAGATTGCGTGTCATACGATCGCCACAATTTACCCCAGAAAGAAGGTGACTAAACTTAATGAATGTTGGCCAGATTGACATTAAACAGAGAATGCACTATGTCCATTTCTTGCAATCAATGCAGGTCCTTTCAATCAGGAGAGCTTTATACTCAGGATTAGTTGTGGTGACTTAAGAAGCTAGACTACCTCCGTACCCCCACCATCTGCAACTGCACCCCCCCCCTGCCCTTCTTCAACCCCTCAAAACCCCCCTCGCAAAAATAGCACAAGGATACTGCCAGCCTTTTCACTCCCTCCTAACAAGGCAGCTCCAAAGCACAGGCCCACTCCAAGTAATTAAATCAATCCCTTTGTGTTGCCCAATATTCCCCTTCAGTGGGTGAATGCCCAAGATCTGATTATGGCTCTTCATGCATATTCAGGCTGAAGCTACAACTTGTCCAGAACAACCTCTTACTTTTTATGCTCATCGTCATGAGCAGTCAACATGCACCAGTTTCCTTTTTTTCTTCGTAACCCCCTAAACATTTTTTTTTTTTTTTTGAATATACATCCCTGAATTCACAGTTTGCTTCAGCGAGACTGTGAAATGAAGCACGGTCACTGACTCTGGAGGCTCGGGCATATTTACGAGAAAGCCGTAAGATGAGGAGAAGTTAGGGTCGGAGCCCGAAAGACAAATTGGATTAGCAAGTATTGGATTAAAGGTAAAACGGAGGGATAACAAACAAGAAAAGCTGCCTGTGATCACAGGGTTTAATATATTTCTTTTCCTCTCAGATCCCTTTCTTCTCTCCCTCCCCCTTTTTCTTTCTTTCTTTCTTTTCGAGTAAAGATCCCAGGCTTAAGACAGACTTATTAAAACTGGGATTAATTTGTAATGCTTCCCTAACCCTCGGGGTCAACCAAAGATTTGTTATCTAAAGCAAACAGGAAAAAATGTACTATAACAACACAACGAGAGCTTTAAAGCCGTGTCTGTGGGGCTTCTGGGAGATTTTAGCTTTGTGCGAAAGGTGTTATCCCTCAGATATTTATTTAAGCAGGGAAATAAAACCCTGCTGGAGCAATCTGGATATGGAAAATGTAATAATTGCTCTAAATCTTTGCAATTATGTAGCCTTCCCTTGTTTAAAGAAGCACTAAAAGTAATACTTAATTGTGTCCAATGATTTATTTTGATATGTATAATCTTGATAGCAGAACAAGAGGATAAAAATAAAGAATGTTCTTGTCTTTTATTCAGAAAATGTCCTGTTTGTAATCAGCGGACAATGAGAGGTAGCTGTGTTCACAGGCCATTCTCATTAGTCTTATCTTTTTAATGTTGCACTGGTTCAGATTGTGATCTTAATCTTATTTAGTTATGGAGGCTTCGTCCACTCAGACAAGTACAAAGACCTTTGGGGAACAAATCCAGCGACTCTGCAAAAAAGAAAAGAAAAAAATCCAAACCTTGTTTTCTGCCATGGCTTTTGGGTTTCTTCTTTAAGCTTTGCGGTTCAAGGGACCAAGCTGACCGGCCTCGGAGGCGTGTGACCTAAATCTCTTGGCCCGTCGCCCATTTTTGTTTTGTTCCTCAAAATCTCCAGTCATTGTTCTCCCCTTCCTCACTGCCGTTTTGTATAGGGCTATTATTGGGTCACAAACTCCTCAAAATATGATTGATTTAAACAAAAATTAGAATGATTCTGTTGCAGCAACAACCTGTTTCCATAAAACATCTTACAGGGGAAATATGTTCATATATGTTCATTCATTGCATAATATGGGGTCTCTATTTTTCTCCATCTGTATGCGGCTGTCTCTACATGGCAGTGCTTAAAATAGAAGGGCAAGGAGTACTGAGGTTTGGTCTCGAGCATTTGTAAAGGTCTATAAGTTCATAATTAATATCTGTCAAACAAGAATATTTTATATAATAGACTGGAAGTACGCTATATGGACAAAAGTATCAGACTACCTACAGATTACATCTGCAGGAGTCCATATGACATTCCATTCTAAATCCACAGGCATTTACATGAAGTTGATCCCCCCCTCTGCTGCTATAACACTCTTCTGGGAAGGCTTTCTGGAAGATTTTGGAGTGTGTTTGTAGCAATTTTTGACTATTCATCCAGAAGAGCATTTGTAAGGTCAGGTGTGAGAGGGCCTGGCTCAGTATCTGTTCTAATTCATCTCAAAGGTGTTGGATGGGGTTGAGGTCAGGACTCTGTGCAGGTCAGTCAAGTTCTTCAACACCAAACTTATCCAACCATTGCCTTTATGGACCTTGTTTTGTGCACCTGGGCACAGTCATGGTGGAACAGAAAAGGGCCTTCCCCAAACTGTTCCCATAAAGTAGGAAGCATAGCATTGTCCAAAAATGTCTTGGTAAGCTGAAGCTTTAAGATTTCCCTTCACTGGAACTAATGGGCCTAGTCCAACCTTGGAAAAACAGTTCCACAAAAGTCTAAAGTTGGCACAAAGCAGTATGTTAAGTAACATTTTCCTGGCATTAACTGATTCTCTTAATATTACTTTTATAAATTATTATAATAGCATGATGTCCAGTTAGCTCACACAAAATATAGAAACATCCTTTAAAGCAATACTTTTCACTTTTATACTTTGAGTACATTACAGAGCCTGTACTTTTTCACTTTTACTTGACTAAAGAAGTTGAATCATTACCTCTGGTAATTCACTCACAGAATATTTATCAACTAAAAAAGTCATCATCACTCAAATATTACATTCTTTGGGATTTAGCACTGACCTGTGCATTTGTGTACATGATCTTTTTGTAGTTCCTCACAGCTCCAAATTCAGGTAAGCTCACACAAAATTCTTGTTTTTAAATGAGGAATATTACAAATCACATTACAGTTAATGGGATAAACCACATTTGTGTGTAAATTTGATACATGTGAAATAGGCTGTTATGTATAATATTAAATGGTGCTTTACACCCCTCCATCTGGTGCTTGGCAATATGCCTAGTGATGAAAGGCTTGCATTCAGGATGGCCAGCGTGCAGTTTTTGTGCTGATGTTAATCCAAGAGGAGATTTGAAACTCTGCAGTTACTGATTTAGCAAAGCTTTGGCCACATTTATGCACTATGCACCTGAGCACTCAGCAGCCCCACTCTGTAACTTCACGCGGTCTGCTACTTCATCGCTGACTGCTGTGCTTCCTAAACACTTCCTCTTTGCAATAATACCACTTAGTTTTGATTGTGGAATATGAAGGAGGAAGCAAATTTCACCAACTGACTTGTTGCAATGGTGACACGCTATTACAGTAACACACTCAAATTCATTAAGCACTTTGGAACAACTTATTCTTTGAAAAGTGTTTGTAAAGCAGACTGCATAGCTAGGTGCTTGATTTTATACACCTGTGGTAAAGCAATTGAATGAAACACCTTAATTCAGTTATTAAAAGGTGCGTCCCAATACCTTTGTCCATATAATGTAACTTAAATGTGCCTAAATGGTATTAATGGGATAACTGAAGATCATCTTTAAGCACACGTGAGATCCAGGCCTACACAAAATCTGTGCCTGTAGAATTCCACAGATTTCCCGCAGATCCAATGGCCAATGTTTGCCATTTCCGCTTCTCTGTTGCTGTTACTTTGATCGGTGTGAAAAGGCAGTCCTGAAAACAGTTCCTGAAATCTCCACAATGAAATCAAAAGTGTTAATCTCAAAAGCTTGACTAAACTGATATTTATTTCATCCTGTTGTAATGTTGAGAAACTTTTTGGTTGATTTATTGTTTCAAATAAATCTACATATTTGCTCAGGAAACAATAATTATGACATTTTTTTTACCAATTGTTGATCATGTAACAAGGAAAAAACAACCCACAGAACTCCGCAGATTCCCCCCGGAAAACTATGGAAAAAAAATTGTTAGATTCTGTTTGGGCCTGGTGATGAGGAACAAACTCCAGTTCCACACACAAAACATTTGATGCATGCATGCAGAGCCACACTTGGTCAGCCAGTACCAACACAATAGAACCAACACTGTAGCCCAATATCTGTGTATTGCTACAAGTATTGTCTCCAGTCCTCTGCTTTCTGCTTAATAGAAATTTATGCTGAAGAGTCGGTGCTGCCAGTGATTGAGTTATATACAGGATGTATATTTTTGTCTCTGCTACTGTACAGACTCTTACACTAAACAAACTGGGTTATTAATCCCATATTTAAAACTTAACCATGACCTATAAATGTAAAAGTATTGTTACATACTTTAAATATAACTGAATTTTTATGCATTTTGGGGATAAAGTATGCTCAGTCAGCTGGCGACTGTATAAAACATCATTTCCATCAGCCCGTTGATTGTGACATTTAAATGTGTGTGTTTTTCCTTAACACTAAGGGATGAAGCCGAGTATGTTAGGACAGACACTGTCTGACTGACACCAGCTGCCTCCAGTGTTTGCAGTGATGAGGTTATTCTCAACTGCGTCAGTAGTAACAGCCAGTGTTTGCTAATATTGTGTTTGTCCCCCTTTGGCTTCCAAAATAGCCCTGACCACTTGAGGCATGGACTCCACTGGTTCACTACTGCTCCCTCCTTGGATCACTTCTGATAGATACTGACCTCTGCAGACCAGCAACACCCCACATGAGCTGCAGTTCTAGAGATGCTCTGACCTAGTCGTCTAGCCATCACAGCCCTTGTCAAATCCTTTCATTTATCCATTTTTCCTGCTTCTAACACATCAACTTTGAGGACAAACTGTTTACTTGTTGCCTAATAAATCCCACCTACTAACAGGAGTAAAGAGATATTCAGTGTTATTCACTTCACCTGTCAGTGGTCATAATGTTATGCCTGATTGGCATATACAGTACTTGCTGTTTTGAATATGTGTACCAAGTGCCTTGCTCAAGGGCACCTCAGCAATCCCCAGGGGGGGGTCCACTTCCACACATATCCAGGGCAAGGTCTTGAACCAGCTGGTCTAGGATGGCTACCAGGTCCAGGTCTGGACAGGACAGGTCTTGAACCAGCAGCCCTCAACAACCCTCTGACTCCCAAGCGAGTCCTCTGACACACTGAGCCATTGCCAGTTTTAAGTGCATATTACAAACATTTATTGTCACTGCACAAAAAAAGAGTCCAACAAAATTTGTTTTGCTGCACCCAAAAACAATTTTTACACATCACACTTCTTCTTCTTCTTTCGCCTGCTCCCATTAGAGGTCACCACAGTGGATCATCTGCCTCTGTCTCACCCTATACCTTGCATCCTCTTCCCTCACACCAACCCTCTGCATTTCCTCCTTCACTACATCCATCAATCTTCTCTGTGGTCTTCCTCTTTCCTCCTGCCTGGCAGCTCTATCTTCAACATCCTTTGTCCAATATATCCACTATCCCACCTCTGAACATGTCCAAACCATCTCAACCTTGCCTCTCTGACTTTGTCTCCAAACTTCTCAACATGAGCTGTCCCTCTGATGTACTCATTTCTAATTCTGTTCATCCTGGTCACTCCCAGGGAAAATCTCAACATCTTCAGTTCTGCCACCTCCAGCTCTGCCTCCTGTCTTTTTGTCAGTGCCACCGTCTCC
>VUQH01061287.1:28315-51424 GCA_015106775.1 Etroplus canarensis | reverse complement strand
GTTCGATTCCCCCCGCCTCCCCTCATTTAAACCGAGCACAAAGCCGAGGCGGATCCGCGGAAACCTCGTCCTTTACACAAAAAAAATGAGCAGCTTGGGTTCGAGAGAGAAACGATTTCTTGTTTTTCATTTTTTGAAGGACTCAGCAGTTGTTTGCTTTCTTCATTCTTTCTCACGCTGCAAGCGGATCTCCCACACACACACACACACACACAACAGGCTTTTTTTCTTCTATGCAGAGTTTGGATGTTGCTCCAGAATAAATACGCTCCTCGTTCCTGCATTAAGATGACTTGAATTATAAATAAATTAAAATTTAAAAAAGACTTCCACGCTTGCCTCCACGTTCCTGCAGCTGCAGGAGGAATCATCTGGACCAGTGACACTCGTGTTGTAATTAAGAAAATGGCTATTTTAGTTGACCTGTCACTGTAATTAGCCCGGGAGCTGCTCTTACTTTGAAGAAATGACTATCATCACTGTTTATTTTTTGTCTACTCAGCAGCATCAGCATTCATGACTCTGGCTGCAGCCAAACCTGACGTCTTGTGCTCCACATGCAGGCAGGATGACAGCACAGTGTTTTGGTTTTGACTCACAGGTCTGATCTTTTGGAAAGGGAGGGAGGGAGAGAAAATAAAGGTTGCAGAGTTCCCTGTGTCTGCAGGGCAGGAAACTGTAATAACAGGTCTTAAAGACATTTTGTCAACAACATCATAAAAGAGAGGGTCCTCCATATGGACGCCTCCTGATGTCTTTCTGTCGCTGTCATGTGTTGTGGTGGCTTTTCTTGCCTTTCGCCATATGGCTGCAGCCTTGTTTGACTGAACTATTTATTCTAGCGTTGTCATCTAGGATTCCACTGTGTTTACTACTCCTTTTAAGGCGTGTTTGTGCTCACGCACTGTCTCACCCTTTTCTGGATTATTTAACCTTTATTTACTCAGCGAAGGCCAGTTAAGCACAAGCGCTTATTCGAAGGAATGTCCTGTTTACAGGTATGCAGAAAAACAGTTTATCCGAGCAATCTGGTGGCCTGCATAAGCAATTACGGAGAAGAATGTAATCATTACTGGGAATAATTCTCGAGTAAATGAGAATGTTTTCTATCTATTTTCGGCGTGCGGAGTAAATAATCTGTGGTATGTTCCTGACTCATCAAACACACAATGCAGCTTGGAGCAAAGTTGCACAGCATAAGATACAGAGATGGCAATTTCCTGACAAGCGCTTTCCAGAGAAATGCGGATACCTCAAGGCGGGTGTATCTGTCAGGCAGGGGATGAACAACTGATGGTATCATAACAAATGCAGCAGTGAGCTTTGAACTGTAAAGTAGGCCAAACTATTCCCTTAAAGGTCTTAATCTGCGCTCACACCTGACCCATAACCAGGCGAGAACATGCCAGGACTAGCTTACCATACCAGGAGGCTGGTTTGATAAGCCTTATTTAGGTAATCCACATGAGTCACGCCAGTGGCTGCTGTCCTCATGTGAGCTATTGGCATAAATGGAGTATAACATTTATAAATACACTCGCTGATGAATTAATTAGGTATACCTGTTCAACTGCTCATTAATGCAAATATCTAATCAGCCAATCACATGGCAGCAGCTCAGTGCTTTTTGGCATGTAGACGTAGAAAGCCTTCTGAAGTTCAAGCCGAACATCAGGGTTAGGAAAAAAGGTGAGTTGGTGTCCGATGGGCTGATCTGAGTGTTTCATAAACTGCTGATCTACAGGAATTTTCCTGCACAACTATCATTCCGGTTTACAGAAAACGGTCCAAAAAGGAGAAAGTGTCCCGTGAGCAGCGGTTCTCTGCGAGAGGTCAGACTGGCCAGACTGCTTTGAGCTGATAGGAAGGCAACGCTAATTTAAAGAGCCACAACCAAGGTATGCAAAAGAGCGACTCTGAATGTTCAGCACCTCAAAGCTTGAGGCAGATGGGCTACAGCAGCAGAAAACTGCTCTGGCCGACACTCCTGTCAGCTCAGAACAGGAAACTGCAATTCTCACAGCTCACCGAAATTGGACAGTAGAAGATTGGAAAAACATTGTCCAGTCTGGGGAGCTTTAATTTTTGCCGCAATATTCAGATGGTAATATTAGAATTTCGTATAAACAACATGAAACCATGGATCCATCCTGCTTGTTATCAGTAGGTCAAGCTGGTGGTGCAGTCATGTCGGGGATATTTTCTTGGCAAACTATGAGCGCTAGTACCAACTGAACTTCGTTTAAGCACCGCAGCCTAACTGAGTAATGGTGACCATGTCCATCCCTTTATGAAGACAGCGTACCCATCTTCTGATGGCTGCTTCCAGCAGGATTATACACCATGTCACAGAGATCAAATAAGCACAAAGTGGGTCCTGAACATGACAGCGAGTTCACTGTACTCGGAGGACCTCCGCAGTCAACATATTGCAATCCAATAGAGTACCTTCGGGATGTGATGAAACAGGAGATTGGCATCATGGATGTGCAGCTGACAAATCCGCGGCAACTGTATGATGTTGTCGTGCCAACATGGACCAAAACATCTGAGGAACCGTGTTGAATCTATGTCATGAGGAATTAAGTAACACAAAAGAGGATCCAACATTGTATTAGCAAGGTATATTTAAAAGACGTGGCTGGTGAGTTCATGTTTTCATCAGTTTCTAATTATCTATGACTCTGTAGGAGCCCTTAATAACTACATAAGTAGCAGGTCATCACCCCACCGTGTAGCCAAGCACGGACATACCAAACTATGGCTCAAAAGAAGGCATTTTTAGTATAGCAGCTGCCAACAGCTACTGTACTGAAAGCTTTTCTACAAGCTTGGAAAAGACGGGTGAGTGGCAGCCAAAAGTGACCATATTTGGAAGAGAGGGGGAGTGCTAAGTTGTCAGAGTTATCGGAGACAATTAATTAATCAGGGAAGTGTTTACTGAGGCCACAGAGCGAGTGATAATTGAGTCCATTTCTTCATAGACCTCTATACAATCTGACTTCTTTTTGTAATTAGAGCAGTCACCCCCTGCTGGTCATTAGAAAGAATGCACACCCACAATGGTATCTGCCTCTTATAACAATGGGACTCTTTTCTTTTGCTAAGTAAGAGTTTCCACAGTTGCACCACTTGAGCCATCATCCCCCATTTCAACTGTCTCAGGAAAGCTTCCGATGGCTTCAAGGGAAAAACAAAAACACCATCCTCTTCCTGTTTTTTTTTAAGCAGTTTAGTTTTAATTTTCCGGAAATTTCTTACTCGATGGCAGACAGAACTGCATTATGAAAGCATATCTTTCTGGGAAACTGGTTGAATGATTGTTTAAGGTGCAGTCAAAAAAAGTAAAACTCAAGTGCAAAATAAATGAAGATAAAATGAATCTGTGTTTATGGTAATAGTAGTTACACAAGGCATTTTCTTACTAGTAAACAAAACTTTTTATTTAAGCAATGCAACAACATTGTCTGAGACAGGAAAGACATTGTTACATGGAAACCAGAGATCTGCTCTTCTTTGTGGTAAATTTCATTCATTGGAAGAGATGGGTACTTTGGCCACACTTTTCTCTCACTGAATTGCAGGAAACATTTGTGATGATGTAAGAAGGAAGTTCAGCAGGGCTTGATTACGGCTCGAAGTGTGGGGTCTGGGTTTCGGAGTCTTGCAAGTTACCGAGACGCTCAGTATTGCTTAATATCTTTGTTTGCAGACGATTAGTCACTTCTTTTTTAAGCTCTATTCCTGATCAGGTAGCTTTAGATAATGTATGTTTCATATTTTCACAGGGACTATATCAATATCTGTAATCAGTCAGTGTCTTAAAGACCAAAATGTTCTTCTAAGTAATGGACCGAAGCTCTGGATGGTTTTGCCAAGAATACAAAGCTTAGATTTCAAGGAAAGAGCCAAAATGAACACACTTCTGCTTCTTGGACTTCTTTCACAGCCCAGCAGATGTGGGGCTGTCTGTAGCTTGCATAACCCTTTGCAGTGTCAGGTTGGAAGCCAAGACATGATTAGGCATTTAGGTTACAGCATCCTAGCAAAATCACTTACATGTCCCAGTCATGTTCTTTTGCTTTCTCTCACAGTTTAACATTTGTGACAGTTTATGTGAATGATAGTTTTAACAGCTCAAGCAAGGGGTTTAGGGGCTGCAACAGTGGTGTGGTGGTTATGGCGATGGGAATTTCGGCTCTTTTTTAGAGAGCCAGCTCTTTTGGCTCAGCTCACCAAGAAGAGTCGGCTCTTTCGGCTCCCAAACAGCTCTCCATTTAGTTAGATTTTATGCTCTTTTGACTCATAATATGTAGGTATATACATTTATCGCATTTGATGCATCATTTGTACTAAAGGATTTAAAAGTAAAAATTACAGTCTCTAATGCTAAATTGCTGAAGTCAGTTGTTTTTATTGTTTACCAGCTTAACTATAAAACTATCATTCTATAAAACTATAAAATGAATGATCTGACTTGCTTATTGAACTACTCTGCTACACAAGGCAAAAAAGGACTGCTTTTGACATTTTCAGTTTTTGTTTAAACACACAGCCCTAACAAAAGAGTAGGGCTTTCTTTTATCAATAACAGTTAAAAAAAAAACAACAACAACAGCTGACTCCAAGCTTTGCAGAGAAAAAGTAATGAAAAAAGGAAACATTAAATAAAAAAAGCAATATTAAATACAGGACTCCAGTAAATCTGCTTTGTTGATGAAAGTAAAATTACATGTTTAGAGTAAAAAATAATGATAAATAACAAAGTAATATTTTGCAGTGTGCAAAACAGCAGTATCCAACACTTTTAGGTGTCAGGTATACAGCAGCTTAGTTTTACAAATTTTACATTCTGCCTTTGTGTTATCAATATTGGTAAAATGCATCAATCCTATTTTCATAATTTTTGTTTCGAGAATTCGCGCAGTGTACCATAGTCCTCACTCTCCTTTTCTGCACCCCTGGCCTCTGCCCTGCTTGGTGGTATGATCCTTGTCTTCCCTCACGTGATTGTTTCCCCAGCATACATGTGCTATTTAGTTAGTGAATGCATTTAACACTCCTAGCTGGAGATTGTTATATCGTTCTGCCTCATATTACTTTCAAAACAGCAACAACAAGTTGTTGTCTCTCGGAGGAGAGCCGGCTCCCATCGTTCATGTCAAAGAACCGGCTCTTTGTATCAGCTCGTTCACGACCGACACATCACTGGGTGATTAACACTGTTGCCTCACAGCAAGCTGCTGCTGGGCCTTTCTGTGTAGAGTTTGTATGTTCTCCCTGCGCGGGTTCTCTCCGGCTACTCGGGCTTCCTCCTACACTCCAAAGATATGCAGGTTTAGGTTAACTGGTGATTCTAAAACTGACTGTGTGTCTCTGTGTGTTAGCCTGTGACAGACTGGCAGTACCCTGCCTCTTGCTCTGTGATAGCTGTGATAGACTCCAGCCACCCCCACAACCCTAAACTGGATAAGCGGAGTAAAATAGATCAATGAAAGCATGGATCAATCCTACCTTGTATCAGTAATTCAGGCTGGTGGTGGTGGTGTAATCGTGTGGGGGATATTTTCTTGGGGCAGCTTTGGGCAACTTAGTACCAGCTGAGCTTCGCTGAAGGACCACAGCCTACCTGACTATTGTTGCTGACCATGCCCATGCCTTTATGACCACAGTGTGCCCATCTTCTGATGGCTGCTTCCAGCAGGATTATGTCACATGTCATGAAGTTCAATAATCTCAAACTGTTTTTTTGAACATGACAATGAGTTCACAGTACTTAAATGGCCAGTTGCCAGATCTCAGTCCAATAGAGCATTTTTGGGATGTGGTGAAACAGTAGATAGTCTTAATGGATGTGCAGCTAACAAATCTGCAGCAGCTGTGTGATGCTGTCATGTCTGTATGGACCAAAATCTCAGGAATGTTTCTAGCACCTTGTTGAATCTATGATATGAAAAATTAAGGCAGTCCTGAAGGAAATGTGTATCTGATGAATTGACAAGTGAGTGTATAACTGATGAGAATATTTTGGGCATTTATCATAATCCATCTTTTTTACTCTGGAATGATATCCAATCAAAATATCAGATTGGTGCATCCCTAAGGTGGAGAAAGAGGAGGGATGCTGACATTGCTGTATTCGTCTGTCCTGCTGGTTTCCAACCCAATTAATTTTAGAATATGGGAGAAGATTAAGAAAAACTAGAATGCCTGGGAAAAAGCATCTGCAGTGCAAAATGTTTCTGTTTTTCTCCAAACTTTGTCTAATATTAGCTTTTTAGATTACTGGATAATTATACCGTTGAAAGAGAAAACACTCTTTGGTCCTTCAGCTGGTGGACATATGCTGGCCATAACAGTCTGGAAGCACTGGCCAAACACAGCGATTACCTTCAGAGGCACAAAAACATGTTCATCTTGAACCCGACATAACAACATGCTCTGTTGTTGTGCTTCCATTGTTTTGATTAATTTCTATCCACACAGTGTTTTTCCACATTCTTGTAATTCTTTTCCTCTTTTAAATTTGATGTAGTCAGGCATCAGATACTGTGGTGTTATGACACATCTTTTGTAATAGTGTGATTATGTCTTCCTTTTCTTCTTTTGGCTGCTCCTATGCTGTGATTATGTCTACAAATGAAAAAATATATCTCTTTTCTAGCAGCACATTATCAGGACTGTGTTGTACCTGTGGTGACAGCTTTATTGTGTCTGCTGGTCATTTCACGGGAAAGTCTAATCTGCAGTTTTGTCAATTTGTTGCCCTGTTTTTGATAAAGAAGCGAGCGATCACACAAGCCTGGGCAGGCCTGAGTGTCTGTGGCATTCAGGGCAGTGGGATGCACACTGCCTGTTTTCTCTGGAGTAAGGGGTAACTGTTTGCGGTTTGCTTTTGTCAGTAAAGTCGGAGTTCCCCTTGGTTTTCCCGGCCTGTTTTGTTCCGTCATGTTAATGCCAAGCAAAGCGATTGGCTGGGGAATTGTGAGAGATACGGTGGCATCAGAGCCTGGTTTTCCATCAAGCGGATCTAGGTCGCGGCTACAGTGGGCTGTGAGTGGTCAATGAGACATGACGGAAGGGGGGTACATTTTAAAAGCGCATGCACCCTTCGTTCATGGAGCTGTTGTTAGTTCAGAGGAGGAGCCTCTTTCCAAATCCTTCACTCACAAGGTGAGGAGGTGGGGTGGTATCAGACCTCTTATATTTGCAGTTCAGGTTACTCTGCTGGCTGAATACACTATCTTACATTGTATTGGGGTCAGGAGCAGGGCAGGGGGTGTGCTAGGGGGTGAGATCTACTCATGTTCTTCCACTTATCCAATTTAGGGTCGTAGTGAGGGCTGGAGCTTATTCTAACTGTCATAGGTCGAGAGGTAGGGTACACCCTGGATAGGTCGCCACTCTATTGCAGGGCTTTAAAAAAATACTGCGTGATATAAATATGATAATGGAGTTACACTGTCTGACTGTGGTACGAAATGTGACACAGCTGCATGACATTGAGAACCAGCAAGCCTGTAGGTAAACATTGGATGGGAAGGGCCAGAGCTAGTAGAGTTAGCAGTGATCTGATCTTTCATAGTGGGAGTGAGGGGACTGTCCACATTCAATCTCTGAAAAAGTAATTAAAATGCACAAAATATACTTGGAAGGCCATTGATATACTTGAGTGGCTCGCCCAAGTATATTCAATGACCAGGAAGCACCGGAATAAGGCCGGCCCAGCATCACAGCAAAAGTGTAATATCTACACTATATGGACAAAAGTATTCGACCACACTTCTTTACCGCTGAATTCAGGCGTTTTATTAAGTCCCATTGCCACAGGTGTCTAAAATCAACTACGAATCCATTCAGTTTGGCTTTACAAGCATTTTTGAAAAAGTCGTTCGTTCTACAGAGCTCACTGAATTCCAGCGTGGCACTGTAACAAGATGCCACAGTTGAAGCAAGTCCATCCATCCATTTTCTTTCGCTTATCTGGATCAGGGTCGCGGGGGGGGGGGGCACTGACTGGAGCCGATCCCAGCAATCATGGGACAGAAGGTGGGGGGCACCCTGGACAGGTCGCCAGTCTGTCACAGAGTGACGGACAACCATTCATCATTGCCAGTTAACCTAAGCCTTTTGCACATCTTTGGGAGGAAGCTGGAGCGTGCAGAGAACATGCAAACTTCACACGGAGGGGCCTAAGCCGGCAGACTGCTGCATTCGAACCCAGACCGTTTTGCTGTGAGGTAACAGTGCTAACCACCGCACCACCACGCTCCCCTCGAAACAAGTCCGCTGTGAAATATCTGCCCTCCTGCATATTCCGCCATCAGCTGTAAGTGTGTGTTTTGTTTTGTTTTTTCAAAGTTGAAACATTTAAGAACCACAGCAGCTCAGCCATAATGTGACAGACCACACAAAAGTGCGACAAAAAGCTTATTTGTGAGGGACAATGTGGGACAAAGCATGCAGTGTATAGGTTATGTGTATATCGTGTGTAGCCGGCTTTAAAAAAATAGCACACAATAAAATCCAAGCTCAGATTTACTGTTCTCAGGTGACAGCCCACTTACACTCATGTATTCCCTCTTTTATCAAGATTAATGAATAAATGAAACTGAGGGTGATCCCAGGATTGCATATCCAAAGAACATTTAGAAACATTTAGATCAAGGGACTTCCGTCAGCATGGCGAGTGTTCATATGCACTCCATTCTTAAATTAAACAGAATTGCACTCAATGGTTCCTGTGAACACAGTGCATGACTGTGCCTTCCAAACACCTTAATGTTTATGTTATTTAAATGTTTCTTGCAGAACAATATACTGAAGTACAACCATGCATACTGCTCGAAAATTTAAAGGAACACTTTGAGAACACATCAGATCTCATTGGGAAAAACATCATTCTGGTATCAATACTGATATAGACTGGGTAATGTATTAGGTATGAAAGAATGCCACACCATGTAAAGGAAATGAAAATTATGAGCCTACAGTGGGCTGAATTCAAACAACAGCCTGAAAATCAATTTAAAAAAACAATGCAGCAGGCTAGTCCAGGTCAGGGCATGCTCCTAATGAGACAGGGGGATCTCCTCCTGGACCAGAGCATCACTGAGTTCCTGGTCAGTCTGAGGTGCAACCTGGCGGCCTCAGATGAACCAAAACATAACAGCTGATTTACAGGATTTCTGATGGCACGTATTGATGTCCCGTCCTGAAGGAGTTGGACTACCTGCACAGCCCCTGTAGGGTCCAGGTGTTGCTTTGTGCCACTGATCCTAGCCAAATCAAAACTACTGGAAAAAAAGAGTTTTCAAGCTCATTAGAATTATAAAAACTCTGTTTTTTGCCTCATGTACGGTATTTTTTTGTTTACACGTTTCAGTAAATCGCTGCGCATATTTCCCATTTTCCTGATAAAAATGAAAAAATAAAGGGTGGATCAAGACTTTGGTACAGTACTGTATTCAGATAATGTCAGCTCACAGCAACAAGCATTTGGTAAAAGTGGGAAAAAACTCTCTTCTAAAAGGGCATTTCGTGTTTTACTGCATGTTTTTTCCCTTTACCGCTTCAAATATTCAAGCCGTGTACCTGATGTCCTCACTTCAACTCTGAACTGTCTTGGTCGAGTCTTTCACTTTTTTCTAAAGCTGCCAAAGCCAAACAGCAATGGTGTGCCACAGAAACCTTGAAGTTAAGAAAATAGGTCGGTCTGATTTGCCTTGAAACTATAGCATCCCTGGGGTTGTTTTCTAATTAATAATCACAGTCAGCAGTGAAATCACCCTGTGGCCAGGAAAACGATCTGCAAGTCTGAGGTCATAGGAGGTTTTTTTTTCTTCGTGCCAGGAAAGATAAGAGATTCGCACAGATGCCCAGATGGTTTGTATCACCTTCCACTGCCGAGTGTTTTTGATTATCTGAAGATATATTGGATTAGCAGCATAAGAAGGAAGATAACAAAGTATTTGTTGATGAAAAATCGTACCTCCACTCCCCCACCCTATATCTGGCACAATAAATCTTCTACTGTAAGCAATCCTTTTCCCCATTTTTTTCAGTGAGAGCACACCCTTCAAATTGAATCCTTATCTGTCTCCTCAAGTAAACACGCACTTATGACTTACTTCCTGTCATCCGGATTAGGTTTAGGCAGTTTCTTTTGGGTAGCCAGATATCATGTTGATGAAAAGTCTTCTTGCTGTTTTTCTGCCAAAAAAGATTATGGTTGGAAGCACTGGCAGCATCACCTGTTGCCTCTTTGAAACAGTATTTTCACTTTAAACGTGGCTGCGCCCTCAGGTCCTTTTTGAAATATTTACCAGCCGGTGCCGCTCTCAGAGTTTCAGCGTTTTTTTTTTTTTTTAATTTAATATCAACTTTTGTAATTTCCTTTTTTTATGAAGCCAATTTCCTTTCTACTTCAGCCGCAGTTATAGATTTCCTACGGCCCTTATTCAAAACACATGTGTGGGTGCAATTCCCTCTGATGCACTGATGCAGAGGGTAGTGCAAAAATGGGTTTCTGTGCCCTCTTTTAATGGACTTCAAGCGGAATGGGACATTTTCCTAACAAATAAGAAAGTAGTCCCTATAGCGCAGTTTTTTTTTGTAGCTCAGACTGCACCTTTGGGCTGTGACTGCACATGGGGTGGCTGTGGCTTCCAGTGTATCCGTCACAGCCTGAGTGTGTGTGAAAGTTAAATGTGTATAAAGGGTTAGAATAAAGCACTGCATAAATAGATAAGTGAAGGAGGCTTGTATTGAGAAATGCTTTGAATGCTCAGTTAGAGCAGAAAACAGCTATAGGTACCAGTCCATTTACATGCGAACATGTATCATTCTACGTCATTCTTCAACCTGTATACACAGTAAGCCTGTTACATCATTGGACACAAAATCTCTGCATTTTCTTATTTCTAACCAGTTTATAAACACTGTCTCTTAAAATGCCCCCTTCTATTCTCCCCAAGGGGTCGCCAGAGCTTTGGTGATTTGGCAGAGGTTTTTATGCTGGATGCCCTTCCTGACACAACCCTCCATGGTGAGAGGGGCTTGTCTCCCCACCTGGAATCAAATCAGATCTATCATACTTGAGTAAATAAAACTCTATTTCTCAAAATGTTCTCAGTCTCAGAAAAAAAAAAACTACAAAGTTGTATAGTTAATCTTCAAATGAAATGTCTCAGTCAGATTATGTTGGCCTTCCCTAAAAACATAGAAGGGTTTATATGATGCTGCAGACTTACAGGCCCCTCTCACCATGGCGGGTTGCATCAGGAAGGGCATCCAGCAAAAAATCACTGGTTACACTCAAGAACGGGAAGACCAGATTAGACTTTGTTCTGTTCTAAAAGAGCGTGCCCAGTTCTGGGGAAAAAAATCTTTCAACAGATGAAACCAGACGAACTTGGACCAGAATGATGGGAGGAGAAAAGTATGGAGAAGGAAAGGAACAGCTCATGATTCAAAGCATACCACATCATCTACCAGTCATGGTGGAGGCAATGTTATAGTAGAGGGATGCATGGCTGCCAGTGGAACTGGGTCAGTAGTGTTTATTGATGATGTGGCTGCTGATAGAAGTAGCAGGATGAATGGTGAAGTGTGCAGTGTTGTACCCTCTGCTCAGATGAAGCCACATCCTGCAAAACTGATTCAGCAGTGCTTCACAGTGCAAATGGATAATGCATACTACAAGCCAGAGTTTCTCAAGGCAAAGAAATGGGATATTCTTCAATGGCCAAGTCAGTGACCTGATCTCAACCCAGTAGAGCAGCTTTGCAGTTACTGAAGACAAAACTGAAGTCATAGAGTTCCATAAACAAGCAGCAGCTGAAGGCGGCTGCAGTAAAGGCCTGGCAGAGGGAGGAAACACAGCGTTTGGTGGTGTTCATGGGTTTTAGACTTAAGGCAGTCATTGCCTGTAAAGGGTTTTCATCCAAGTATTTTTAACAGCTGTTACATTATAAATTATGTTAGTTTGTCTCGTAAATTTCAAGCATCTGAAAATGGGGGAACTATGCAGAAAAATGTCTGTAATTAAAATAGTTTACGTAATTCTTTTGTCAGACCCTTAAAATTAAAGCTGAAAGTTTTCTCTTGGATCATATTTTGACTGATTTAAAATCCACTGTGATGATGAACAGAGGCAAAATGACCACAAAAAAATGTGTCATTGTCTCAAACCTTATGGGCACATCAGGCTGTCATACTCCCCCAGAACTAAAAATCTCATTATATAAAAGCACCAGCATGAACTTGTAAACCAAGGTCATCACAAGTAAATTCTTTTGTTGTCAGTAACAATGTAAAATGTTAACTTTTGTGGTCAGAATTTTGAAATACGAGAAATAGCTGCATTGTGTTTGACTCATGCACTTTTTTTGTACTTTCACTGATGCGCCTAACAGCTTTCACAGCTGTCTGTAAGGTATTAACTTAAGGGCCTCTCTGCTCATGTGAAGATGAGGTGTGGATGAAAGTGTTTTTCTTCTTCAAACGAGCTGTAACAGCCTCTCTGAAGGTTCTCTGTCACATCAATGCCGCAGTGGGGGTTGCGGTGGGTTTCTTGTCAGACTGGAGATGCTCTTCAGATGCGCCGTGCACAGACTTGTCTCTCTGCTTTCTGAATACCACTCTCAGATCCCCTGCGCTGTTGCAGGGGATCTGTAGATCTTGTCAACACTGTAACCAGAAGCTTGACGTGTCCATACTTGTACCAGAGAACCCCCTTCGTCGCCACAATTGCACACACCCCCCCCCACATGCTCCCAGCGTGAGAGAGCATCCTCAAGGCCTTCGGGCGTTGTGGAGATTTTGTGTCTCATCGCAGACTTGCACTCTCAGCAGAAAGTGACAGACTAATTGTCCTGAAGGTAATTTTTCATCTCTTTCTCAAATGTAGTCATACTGTCTTCTGATGGGATTTCCACTGTCTGTGCGTGCACACTTACAAAGCTGAAGTCTCATCAGCTAAGTCATGGATGTGGCCTCATCTGTCCCACGTGAAAACAAAGCTGTCTTTTTTATAACTGAGCTCAACAGAAAACGTGACAGTTGTCTAAATGTTCTTCTTTTGGGTTAAACAAACTATTTACCCTCAATGTCTGAAATTAACTTTTTGTCTCAGGTAGACAGACATCCACCAGCTAAGCTTACTTTCTAACAGGGTAAAATAATGCATTGCCCTTTTGACTCACATACACATCTGTTTATGTGCATTTCATTGACAGAATGAGGTGTTTTGTTGAGTGCAAACCTAAAGGTACTTCTTTAAAATTGCTCTGTTTGAAAATACTTTCAGTACCTTTCAAAATAAACTAAAGCTATCAACAGAATGCGAAGAAAAATCTGCTATGATTTCATGTCTAAGACATCTGTGTACTGTGTGGAGGAGACATCAGCTGAAGTTTAAATATGTTGATCAATGGTAAATCGGTTAAAGCCAATAACAGTTCAAGAAGTGTCAGTCACAGTCTGCGTAGCGTGTTTGTTATAAAATGTACTGAAAGATTGACAGATTGATGGATCAGGGCAGCGTTTGCAGTGATGTGGATGTTGTATTTGTCGGCTGTGGTGAAGAGGGAGCTGAGCTCTAAGGCAAAGCTGTTAATTTGCCAGTCGATTTATGTTCCTACCCTTACTTATGGTCATGAACTTTGGGTAATGTCCAAAAGAATGAAATCGCGAAGGGAAGCGGCTGAAATGAGCTTTCTCCGCAGGGTTGCTGGGCTCATCCTTAGAGACAAGGTTAGGAATTCAGTCATCTGGGAGAGGTTCAGAGTAGAGCTGCTTTTCCTCCACAATGAAAGCAGCCAGTTGAGGTGATTCGGGCATCTGATCAGGATGCCTCCTGGACACCTCTCACTTGAGGTGTTTCAGGCACGACCCTCTGGGAGGAGACCCCAGGGCAGACCCAGGACACGCTGGAGAGACTGTGTCTTCCAGCTGGCTTGAGAACACCTTGGTGCCCCCCCCAAAGAGCTGGGGGAGTTGGCTGGGGAGAGGAAAGTCTGGGCTTATCTGTTAGAACTGCTGCCTCCGCGACTCGGACCCCCGGAAAAGTGGTAGACGACGAGGATCAAACTTAAAGACAGTGATGGTTTTGTTAAAAAGGTCTAAACAACCATCTTGTCAGATTCCTAGATCTCTACCGCAGCCGCAGTCTTCTTTTCAGGAGAATTAGATCAGGATATTTTTCACATTTATCCTTTCTCACATGTAGCACGCAGCAGGAAGCAGGAAAGAGTCCACTTCAGGCGCTTACATCACTGGAAATTTGTAAGTCAACTGAACATCCTTTCTCATTTATTAAGGAGGCCATTTCTTAGCCTAGTGAGCAACACAACAATAAGGCAACAGCACAGGCTTATATTGCTGATCATGTGACAGTCCAGACAAGTAAGATTGCCACGCAATGAGGCAATTATTGAGTGTGATTAAGAGGTGTAGCCCAATAGTTTTGTCCATATAGAGTACCTACTACCACTGCTAAAGACCACTGAAGCTCGTAAACTGGCACAAAAGACAGACCTTGATTTTTATTTTTAAGATTTTGTTGTTGTTGGGTTTTGTTTTTTTTTTACTTTTTAAGAGCAAATTTAAAAAGTATGCTTAATCAAAAAATGTAAACTTACAAAAAGGTTTGAAGTCAAAAACTGCTTATCGATTAAAATAAGTGTATTAAATGAAGACGATGCTCTTGTTTGGTTTAACCTTGAACTCCGGCGAACCTGTCAGGATTCAGGCACTTCCAGGGGTTTATTCAACTGTGGGGTCAGACAGGTCAAACAATCCATTTGACACACACCTGGGGGGGGTTTAGTCCTTTAACTAGATCTCTTTGAAATGACCGAAAGGACCCATGTTCCCGGCACTTAAATCCAAGCATAGTTTTATGACCCTGAAAGCCAATACTCCATCACCTCACCACTGGTGCGATTGGGATCAGGCAAGGGGCAACTTCAGTCTAAACTGTCTCGTTTGGAGACTGAGGTCGGCTTGTGGCCAGGTGATTCACAGCTCAGATCCCCATCATCAACAAAAACCACAGAGGGTTTGGGCTGTCCCTGTCAGCAAAATGACTATCATTATTATGTTCAAACATCGAAGATGATAACAACCAAGGATAGAAAAACAACCAGGTGAAGAGGTAACTGCCAAACTGTTGTGGCCATGTCTCGTTGAGGAAACTCATGTCAGAATTTATTGTTAAGGTTTTTTCCGTTTTAACTAAATGAGCTAGACTTGGGGATGGCATTACACAGAAGGCAGTAGGGGGAGAGTGTTTCCCTGGGGCCGCCTGAAAGGTTATTCCAGGCAAACACCTCTTGTGATCATGTAGATGATAACTTTGTCTGTTACAGAAAAAGGAGGAAGTAATGTTTTAGTGATGAGGTGCAGAATGTGTTTTCATCAGTTTGCATTGTTTCCACACGGGGTTCTGCTAACAGGATTGTGCTTACAAAGAACTCACTTCAAGTCATCATCTCTGGTATGTGCTGTTTTCTGTACAGACTTAAATTGAAATGTTTCAGGTCCCCGGTCCGATTCCAGCTGGGGACACAAGCCCCTCTCATCATGGAGGCTTGCGTCAGGAAGGGCATCCGGCATTTAAAAAAAAATCTCTGCCAAATCACCAATGTGGATTAATCCACTGTGGTGACCCCTTGGGGAAAATGCAAGGGAGCGGCTGAAGGTACATTCTAACTGTCTACTTTTTAGCTCATCCAGCCAAAGGACCATTGAGCTAATGGCATAGCAAGGTCTCCTTCATCCAGCTACAGTTCATAAGAATCAGTGCTCTTCCAAGAGTATTTGTCTGATCATAGTGAAACTTAAACACAACGATCATTTAATGGGTCTTGGTCTAAACTGTGCTCAAGGTCAGGGTCATATTTTTCATTGTACAGGAACTTTTCACAGGAATCACTGCTCCTAAGAGTATTGCTCTGGATTGTAATGTTCATAAAATGAGTGTCTGCATGTGGTCGTCTGTCATCTATGCATAATTGCTCTCATTATGTTTATGTAAGGCACAGTAATGTCTATGAGGGGTGGACATAGCTACTATGATCGTCACCCATCAGTTTTGGACTGTGCGTTTTTAAGCCTAAATTGATGCAACCTATACAGTTGTTATGAAGAGAGAAACTATCCATAGAGAGCAAAAGTGTTTTGTACCAGGCTGTAAACATGTTTATTTCTTCTGTAAAGTTTAACATGTGAGTCTATGGGGATTGACTCGCTTCTGGTGTCAGCCTCCAGTGGCCATTAGAGGAACTGCAGTTTTTGGCAATTACACATTGGCTTGATAATTGGTTTCAATGTTCAGAAGTTGCTTTTTGGGGAAAACAAACACTTAAACAAACTTTGCATGATCCACAGTTGTATCATGACAGTTCAGGCCTCGAAGTCCACATATCCATCAAAACAATTCTGAAGACACGAACTCAGCGACTTTAACGAATGGTATACGTGAATTCTGTGCAGATAGCATTTCTTCCAGTTTAACATCAGTAGCCTTTAGATAAGTTTCAGAACTGTCACACATTGCGATAAGGATTTGTTGTTTATCTGAAGTTTTGTTGTCTGTCTTAACTGCAGGAAGGCAGATAGCAGTGCAGAGACAACAAGCGCACATCAGACTGGTGCTTGAGAAAGAGCAAAACGAAGATGAATGAGGTGCAGGCTTTCTGAGGACACCTTTGAAACCTCTTCGTGGCTCAGTTGAAAGCCTTGTTCAGTTCAGTCACGACAACACTAACAAGCCATTTAAAGAAAAGCTGCAGGACCTGAGCAGAAACATTACCCTGAACATGAATAAGTGCCTTGTGCAACAAAGTAAGCAGCTGAAATCTCCTTTAAACAAAGTGACACACAGGAGGTGGAGGAGCGTGTATGTGTTGTGTTTGTTCTGTGATCCAGACCCATCAGTCACTGCATTTTTGCAGTCTGGAGCACATTCCTCGAGTCCTGCTGGGCTTTGTTCCCCCTATCCTACCTAGCAGCGACACAGTGGAGTCCTGCAGAGCGGAGCAGAGTCAGGCTCGTTTAAGCACAATAAATACACCACCATGACCTTACTCGGATAAACACTCTTGATTTAATTATTTTATTTTATGGACTTAATGTAATTTAATTTGTTGTATGTAACAGGAAACATTGTTTTAATAACACTTGCTTTTGATATTTTGTACTGAAGCATGACAATTTTCTGTTTGAGCAGGGGAGGGCAGGCTTTCTGTCAGTACTGAAAAACATCCGCGACACTAAAGTAATGATACGCCAGAGGTTGAGATATATTTTGACCTTTTAATTTTGCAATTAAGAGGTTACATAATGTTTTACAGAACCAGTTCACTGGGCGCCTTCTTTCTGTAGCTGTAGCTAAAGGGTCTTTGCTTAAAACGGGCCGTGTAATTTAAGCAAGTTTAATTCCTTCTGTTTCTTTTTTGAGTCATTGTGAAACTCTTAAATATCCTTGGTGATAGGGCCAAAAGGAATCCGCAGAATTCCGCAGAATGTTCATTTTTTTGTTTGTTTGTGATATTATCAACAGTTAGTCGGAAAAAAAAATCATAATCATGTTTTCCTGAGCAAATATGTTTAGATAAAACATTAAATCAACCTACATTTTCTCAACATTGCAACAGGCTGAAATCAATATCACTTTACTCAAGCTTTTGAATTTAACAGTTTTAAATTCATCATTAACATTTCAGGATATGTTTTCAGGACAGCCTTTTCACAGCAAAGTGACAGCAATGTAAACCAGTGACAGAGAAGCGGAAATGGCAAACATTTGCCAAGCAACATGCACCATTATCAAAATCTACGGAATCTGCAGGGCACAGATTCCGTGTGGGGCTGGGATGAGCCAGTTGATACTTATTTCTCTTCTTCTTAGAATCCTTACATGGGTAGATAGCCCCAGCCTGAATATGCAGAGTGGAAATATGAATGTTTCTTCTATGGAGAATCTTGTGATACCCAGCTGAAGTCCATCTTGTCCTAGATTGACCCAACGGAAGGCAAACATCAACAATATTGTGGTTCTGGTCAGTCTGAAGAAGGACCTCTTTGATATGAACTTCCAGTGTCAACAGGGCCTAACACTGAACCCTTGGTGGACATCTATGCAAAGAAGGACAGAGAGAACAAAGCTGGTGAGGAGGTAAAGGCTTTAAAACAACCAGAGCAGAGCAAAAAAGCCCAGGTCCAAACAGCAGACGAAGCCAGCTGCAGAGGAGTCAAAGGGCAAAGCGCCAGTTTAACTTCCTGAAACAGAAGTATGGATATTATCAATCACAACTGTCTCTTCAATGAGTTTCTCATCCTGTAAAAAGACTCAGTCCCCACTGTTTTGAACTTCAGGTGCAATGGAAGCTCTCATTCGGTTCTGCAGACTCAGGTAACTCAGCATAGCAGCACTTGAACCAGCTCATCTGCTGCAGGTTCAGGTTCTTCTGATCGGCTGCCCCGCATAAGTAAAAAGTTTAAACAGCAAGTGGGTGGGGGCAGACATGACCATATTAGGGATAGTGCCCCTCTGTGACATCTTACAGAGCCACGTCAAGAAAAAAATGCATGAAACTAAGCATTAAGGGCAATCTGAAGCCTGAGCTTTTATGTCAGATTATTTCTTGTGACACCGACCGCATTCTTTGAAATTTGGTCTCTGTTTAATTTGAGCATCCACAGTTGTAACTCATTTTAAACTGTTTTTAAATTAAATTTCCGTCCTGAATCTTGCACCTTTAAAACTTAATCTGATGCAGCCTCGGTACCATTAATACCTGTGTGTAGCTCACAAATTAAATGAAAGAACAAATAAATTAATCCAGCTTTGCAAAGGTGATAGCAGGTCAAATATGGTGCCCGCTTATAAATTAAAGCCTCCAGATAAATCCTTTTTTTTATTAACTATGCAATAAAATTCTGCAACTGAAACAACAACAACCATACAAGCACTTAACTAGTACGCATCCATGGATATGTCACTATTTCATGAAAGGACAGGTGGGAGCTGCGGTGGCCTTAAAATCTTGGATGGACTCTGTGCGATAGAAGCTGTGGAAAGGCACACAGGATCTGATGATAGAGGTAATTAGTTTCAGCTCTACATATATTGATAGTGTCTTTTCCCACATGTTTTTCTGAGTAGCATCGGAAAAGGAAATGCACGTAATTTCATGATAGGAAGAAAACACCCAGCAGTTTTCTGCAACTGCAGAGCTGCAGATGCAGTTTGGCTTGCAGGGTGAGGACAGAGCCAGATGAGGAGGTGCAGATGGGATGGCTCTCCTCTGTAATTTGCTTCCGTAGAAATAAGCAGAGTAATTTCCTCTAGATCTGTCAGAAGGGAGGGGGATATTAATGATAACGGGACATTCTGGGGCCAACTGCATCTTAAACTGGGCCAAAGTGTGTCTTTCGGTGACCTGATTATGAGATTGTGCTGCCGTTAACCTGAGGGTTCAAGATGATGATGGGATCCGCCCGAAGGAAGTATGGTTATTTGGTGCATTGTAGTGCAGCGTTCTGCAGATGAGCCTGCACAGTCATTAAAACTTGGCACACATCTGCACAGAGCCAAATGCTTGCCCTCTGATGACGGACTTGAACTCACTCAGACCCAAGCAGTTCTTTGCAGACGCTATAATCTTAGTGGACAATGATTTAAGTCTTCCAGTGTAGGCAGTATTCAACATTACTAGTCCCTAGTGCCAGTCTTGGTAGTTGAGGGTCTCCCACCTTGACTGCAGCCCAATCCACAGAGCACCAGACACCAACGGTGCCTCCCACAGGAGGACAGGCCCTTGTTGTTCATTAGGGCTGTGCCCATCCGGGCCCCATGGGCTAAAGCCCACCTGCCAGGTGCTCAAGATGATGATGATGCGCAGACTGCTGCCTCCATGGATGGATGGAGTAAGACTTTTTCTTCTTTGGCCCGATCAAAGTTTAATGTGCAACTATGAATGCAGCAAATGCCTCTTTTGCTCTCCGCACAGGGTTTGCCTGTATGCAGCTGGGATTCGCAAATACTACTTGGACTAAATACTGGGTATGAATGAAAACCTAAAAGAGGGCAGCTGTGCCTTGGGTGGTAGAGTAGGCTGTCCACTCTTCACAGAATCTGAGGTTTGAAAGGTCTCTGGCCTGTTCTTGTGCCAGAGTTATCTTGAGTAAAACACAGAATCCCAAGTTGCTCCCAGTGGAAGCATGCTGTATCTGCTGCCACTGAGATCTATGAATATGAACAGGTGAATGAGAAATGTATTTTTCAGGCAACCCAAATGCAGGAAATGAAGTCAGACAAAGTGACACAATGGCAGGCCTGTCATTGGCTGGATTAAAGTCCAAAAACTAAACAAAGCTGAAAAACAGAGCACAGAGAGCAGACAAAGACAACAAGACAGGGCATACGTGATCCAGCCTCATATTTGTAGTATATTTTAGCTGCATTGTTTTGGTATTTCCATCTTTTGTCATGCTTTCATTTTATTTATCTTGCTCCACTGATCTTATAAACAGCTGCTAATCAGTAAGTGTAATAGTGCAGGCTTGCCTGCTAGATCATCAGATAGGCACGATCTTAATAACTGGTGTTTTGTTGAGTTGGCCTCTTGGTATAGAGGAACATCTCTCTGCTTTCCCCTCATCCCAGGTGGTTGTGATGTCCACCCCCACTGAACCTGGTTCTGTTGAAGGCCCCTTCTTTTGAAAAATTAGCTTTTTCCCTCACTTTCACCAAGTGCTCTCTCATGGTACTCAATTGATCTTTACCTTGTGCTGTGGAATAAAAGTAAAATTGAATCATGTTACAGCAACAGATGTGATTTCAATTTTAAAAGTACAATTGCTGCGTATTGCTTTTCTCGGCTTTTGATTGCATTTGATAACATCTGAAGTAAACACTTCGTGTGTCTGTGGATTTAAACACAACTGCAAAAAAGCCCACACATCAGAAACAGCATCCCACATATTGTCATATACTTTAACTAAATGTTACACATATTTTACCTCTGTATAACTTTTTCGCAGTCTCTTAAGTTCATTAACACATTCTAAACACATCTACAGTCATGTAAAAAAGAAAGTACACTCTCTTTCAATTCTGAGGGTTTATGTATCAGTACATTATAAGAAAGCACCTGGTACTTTGCAGGTCTTAAAATTAGGTAAATACAACCTCAGATGAACAACACCCCATGATACAGTAGCTTGTAGAACCACTTTTAGCAGCAATAACTTGAAGTAATCTTTTTTTTTTTGGATGACTTTATCAGTCTTCACATTATTGCGGAGGGATTTTGGCCCACTCTGCTTTACAACATTGCTTGAGTTCATTGAGGTGTGTGGGTATTCATTTATGCACAGCTCTCTTAAGGTCCCACCAAAGCAATCAGGACGAGGTCTTGACTTTGATTGGGCTGTTGCAACACACTGATCCCTTTCTTTTACTGCTGTGCTTGGGATCAATGTCCTGTTGTGTCCAAAAACGTCACAAGACTTCTGAAACAATGTCCTTTGGACAGATGAGACCAAAGTCGAGCCATAATGCCACGTTTGGTGAAAACCAAACACAACATATTAGCACAAACACCTTATACCAACTGTCAAGCACTGTGGTGGAGGGCTGATGATTTGGGTTTATTTTACAGCCACAAGAGTGAAAGTCACTGAGTTAACCATGAACTCCTCTGTGCACCAAAGTACTGTAGAGTCAGCTGTGAGGTCATTGGTCCAATAGCTAAAGCTTGGCCATGTTCTTTTAAAAAAAGAAGAGGCTGTCTCCTGGCAACACTTTCAAACAAGCAATACTTGTTAAGTCTTTTTTATATTGTGCTGTCATGAACTTAACATTTTACATGCTAGCTGAGGCCTGTAGAGTCTGAGATGTGGGTTTTTTGCAGTTGCTCTGAGCATTGCATGGTCTGACGTTGAAGTGAATTTGCTGCTGTGCACATTCCAACTCTCTTGAAAGTTTTCCACTTGAGAATATGTTTTTCACTGTAGAATGATGGACTTCAAATTGTCTGGAAATGGCCTTATAACCCTTCCCAGATTAATGGGCTGCAACGATTGCTTCTCTAAGATTGTTGCTGATGTTTTTCCTTCTTGGCATTGTGTTAACACACACCTGAATGTTCTAGACCAACAAAATGCCAAAACTTATGCTTTTATAGAGGTGCTCTTCTCACTGCCTGAAGCTCAGTTAGCCAAGTGCATTTGATTAGCAGCACTTGGCTGCTGCTTCATGTATACGTATACATATATACAACACACACACACACACACCGATCAGGCATAACATTATGACCACAGACAGGTGACGTAAATAACACGGAATATCTCTTCATCAGGGCACCTGTTAGTGGGTAGCATATATTAGGCAACAAGTAAACAGTTTGTTCTCAAAGTTGATGTATTAGAAGCGTAGGGATTTGAGCGAATTTGGCAAGTTGTGATGGCTAGATGATTGGGTCAGAGCATCTCCAAAACTGCAGCTCTTGCGGGGTGTTCCTGACCTGCAGTTGTCAGTACGTATCTAAAGGGGTCCAAAGAAGGAACAGGGGTGAACCGGTGAATTCCATGACTTGACGGGTCAGGACTGTTTTGGCAACAAAAGAAGGACCAACACGATATTAGGCAGGTGGTCATAACATTATACCTGATTGGCGTATCTTTATTTTTTAAATAACCCAAAGTTATCGGATTAGATTTTTTTGTAGTCCAATAAATTCTGTTACCAGGTAAAGCACATTCAGTTCCTCCCTTGTATTTCCCCAAGGGGTTGCCGCAGCATATGTGAATGCGTCCACATCAGTAATTCGGTTGAGGTTTTATACCAGGTGTCTGTCCTGATGCAACACTACCCTGGTGGGAAGGGCTTTTGTCCGCACCTGGAATCGAACCAGAGACCTTTCATTTGTAAGGCAAATGGGTAAACCACTACACTACAGAAACTCCATTTAATTAATTACAAAAACTAATTACAAAAATATCTCCATTTAATCTGAATTCAGTAACAGGTTCTAAGTAATCTGCTGCTTGTAGTGTCCCATGCTCCATAAAGGAGGTCACAAATAGACATGGCAC
>VUQH01061287.1:17887-28295 GCA_015106775.1 Etroplus canarensis | reverse complement strand
ACTTGCCTGGATGATTGAGCATACATCAAGATATCTCCATTTAATCTGAATTCAGTAACAGGTTCTAAGTAATCTGCTGCTTGTAGTGTCCCATGCTCCATAAAGGAGGTCACAAATAGACATGGCACTGACGTGGCCAAGTATTTCACATAAAACAACCACATTAACCCACCAATGTAAGTTGGTTTGGCTCAGTTGAATAGCTTGACTCCATCAACTATTGATGAGGCATATAAATAATCTGCATTGTTGTTCTAGGTCTCTGAAAGCTTCCCAGACCTGAAGAAGAGAGGAAAAGTTCCTCACACTCAGGGCTTGGTTAAAGAGATGAGTTTGTTGACAAACATCACGTGGAACCCTCCTCGCTGCGGCGTACCAGACTACCCCACCCAGAAGGATGTGCGTTACCAGGGGCAATACCGCCAGAGACGCTACGCTCTGCATGGAAAACGTTTGCTGAAGAAAGACCTCACCTACAGGTACACATTAGTGACCTTGGTTGTGTTCCAGCTGTATGCCGATTTTGTGTTTGAGCATAATTAAGCAAAGCTTACAACAATAAAGTGTGAACATTACAGCCCTGACAGGACTCTGTAAGCCGTGGGATTTGGCCAAAATGTGGACCTAAAAAAAGCAGCTTGCAGCATTACTCTTTGGTGCACACACGTAGGCGTGCTTTTGGATTAGAAAACGACTGTTTTCTCAGCACCGAACAGCACACATGGACACAGTTAGAGATAAGTTTGTGAGCACAGTGGATCATTTAGCAGCAAAGAGACAAATACAGAGGCTGACAAATTAAAGGAAAAACCTAATGTACTGTGCCTTATTAAGATTTTGGGATACCATATGCTTCTAGAACAGCTCCAGTGGCACTGATTCTGCAAGTCTCTTAACTTCTACTGGATAGATGAACGCCATTCTTACAAAAGATATTCTCTCATTTACTCATTTAGATAATGTGTCAATTTTAATGCTTCAGTAATAGATCACTGCCGGGCCAGCAAAGAACTCAGCGTGGAGATCAACCTCAGGATCACGCTTTTTGGTAGAGATTGTCTGAGATGCTCTCTTGGCTGAAGTTTGAATGATGGCATATCAGATGATGTGACGGCACTTGTCTGCCCCGTCATGAAAAAAAAAATTCTCAGGACTTTGAGGAAGCCATTGTGGAAGTGCCCTGAACCTGCATACTTTGTAATGGCCAGCAGGGGGCTGCTCCTCTGCTGACACCAAAAAACATGGTTATATAGAGGTCAATAATATTTCTAATAATAGTAAAAATAATCCTTATGTATCTTGCATTGGACCTGGGTGCACCCCTTAAGTTTATCTACTGTGTGAAATGTCCCTTTTTGCTCATGTCCCGTTAAGGAAAGCTTATTCTGATTGGCTGATTCCCATCCAAACAGAAAGTTTGAAAAGCAAGAGAATGGTGCTTCTGTGCCTGACATGACCTACTGGGGCTATGGCACCATGCAAAGTCAAAAGTTGAAAAACAAACTGTATGAAAACTGAGCTTTGGGCTCACAGGGTTTACAGAATTCCTCACTTGAAACTCTGGTCATGTTCAACAAGAGCATCCACCATTGCAACAGGGACAATTATGAAATAAAATAAGCACAAGCACAAAAAGTTCACTTTTTCAGGCAGTGATCAGCAGTGTGCAAGGATGAGCACATACTAAAGGATAAATGCAGGATTATAAAAAGAACTGAACTTCTAAGAGTGGAGGTTTTTCTTTTTGTTCTTTTTGGTTTCAACTGTTTTTAAGTCAAAGTTGAACCATCAACTTCCGAGCCAACATAGATAAGTCCTAAATTATGCTGTTCATTATATGAGTTTAATTGTCCTTATGACTAAATGTTCTGTTGATTCTTGTGTTTATCTGCCTTACTTGTGTTGCATGTGTATCCAGATTTTGATCGTAATTACATAAAGTTTCCAGTACAGCCCCAGAAGAACTCTTTTGGCCAAAAAATGCCATTAGAAGCAGCCTAAAAGTTTACTGTTTAGTGCCCTCTTGCTCTGTTTTTTCATAACATCAACTAAAAAAGAAAAAAGTCACTATATAGTATGTGATCCTTAAAGAGGGGGCATCCGGATTTGAACCGGAGACCTCTTGATCTGCAGTCAAATGCTCTACCCCTGAGCTATACCCCCACATGTTTTTTCTATATATTTAAAGTTTATCATAGACTATATATAAAGTTTCCCAGACAGTACTTAGGCTAGCTTGGGTTCAGGTTTTCCTTTAATTTGTCGGCTGAGAGTTGCTAGAGACCAAAAGCAGAGCTAAAAGAGAGTGGACATAAACACATTCAGCGTGTGAACTTAAAAGATTCTTCTTCATCTTCTTCTTGTAAACTCCATTGGCGGTTGGCAAACAGAGTGTATTACCGTCACCAACTAGTATCCCGTCCACCCGTATCATCCCTGCGCCATCAGCCAAGGCCGCGGACCCTTTGAAACCAAAAATTGCACCGAAGCCTGGTGCTGCTTAGCTTTAAGCTAGACACTATATGCCCATAACTTAAAAGATTAAAAGACGTCAAAAGACGTCATTTCTGCTGAATGTTTACAACTTGTTTCACACTTCAGGCAGCCTGGATTAAGGATTTAAGGAAAATAATGAAAGATTAGAGGACCTATAGAGCATTTTCAGTCTTGAACTTGACCTTCTGAAAAAGGGGTGCTGGTTTTCTTTCATCTAAAGCTGCGGCACCATCGAGTGTCTGGCGGTCGTCTGCTAGCTGCTGCCTCTCTGTCTGTGTCTCCTGGGGTTCCTTTCATTCTAGCCATTCTTTTAACCTAACAGTATATGAGGACAGGCAGGGAGAAAGCAAGAGGGGGGAGATAGAGTGTTTTTAATAGCAGCACTGGCCACAAACTAATTAGATTCTGCTTCATCGAACCAATGTAGAGCGCGTGGGGACACCTGACAGAGTGATGTGGTTTACCAGGATCAGGGCAACACCCAACCACGTCAAACTCTCTCCATTATGGCCTTGGTTCCTCCCCGGTCGTTGTAAAGACTCTGATATGAGAGTGGAGCCATGCTAATGAGACCCTGTGTTTATTTTTTATTCAGAAACAGCCAGCATTTTGAGCCTGTGAGGCAAGTTTTGGCATGATGCTTGAAGTCATGCTGGCTCAGCTGAGAGCGGTGTTGCCTTAATGCTTGAACAGTTGTTTAACTGAACTGAAAAGGAGGTCTCAGGCGGCTGCAAAAGGTTAAAGGATGGTATGGCGGTAAGTGGGAGGGTAGATTCAACTAGTTTTATTAATGTTTTGGACCTAAATCTTTAAGCTTTCCTCTCAAAAGCGTGCACAAGGGCAGCAAAACAAATTGCATAACACAATAGAGCATACAGCATTATGCATAATGTATAACATAAAAGGTGGATGCAGCTCCAGCGTCACCATTTTTGCTGTTTTGAAATCGGACGTGACAAACACTGCACACACACAGGTCACTACCATAAAACCATACCCTGTTACAAAAACTTTGTTTTTCATCATTCAGTAAGATCTGAAACTAACAGTTAAGTCCATAAAACCATCAGGAAAGTGTTTCCTGAGGTCACTTTCCCGTGGAACTTCTGAAGTCACCCCTTTAGAAATATTACTGGTTTAAGTCACTCCAGCGAAAGCTTTACTTTTCAGACCTGGAAGCAACGCTATACGGACGTATTGGGCCTCATCAGTGCATTCAAGTGTCCCATTGTCACAGGTGTAGAAAATCAAGCACCTAGCCATACAGACAGCCTTCACAAATATTTGTGAAGAATGGGTCGTTCTGAAGAGCTCACTGGATTTGAGCATATTAGAAACCACCATTGCAACAAGTCAATTCAAGAAACCTCTTCCGTTGATGTTTCACCATCACCATCAGCTTCTCAGCCATGAAGAGGCCGACCACATAAAGTGACAGAGTGGGTTTGCCGAGTGCTGAGGTGCATAGTGCGTGAAAGTTGCAAACGCCGTCGTCCTGACGTCCATTAACATCAGCGCAAAAACTGTGCGCACCAAGCTTCACAGCATAGGTTCCCACTGCCAAGCAGCTGCATGCAAGCCTTACATTTCTAAGCACAATGCCAAGCGTTGAATGGAGTGGTGTGAAGTATACTGCCAGTGGACTCTGGAGGGGTGCAAATGTGTTCTGTGGAGTAATGAATCACATTTCTCTGTGTGGCAGGCTGGTGAACAAGTCTGAGTTTGGTAAACGCCAGGAGAATGTTACCTGCCTGACTGCACTGTGTCATCTGTAAAATTTGGTGGAGGAAGGATAATAGTATGAGGTTGTTTTTCTTGACCTCTCCCACTTAGTTCCAGTGAATGGAAATCTAAATGCTTCAGCTTACCAGCACATTTTGGACAATTCTCTGCTTCTACATTTGTGGAAACAGTTTGGGGAAGACCCTAGTACACAAATCAAGAAAGATTTGGGTGTGGAAGAACTTGACTGACCCATACAGAGCTATGGCCTCAACAACACAGAACACCTTTGGGATGAACTTTAACCAAGCTTGCGAGCCAGGCCCTCTCATCCAACGTAAGTGTATGACCTCACAAATGCTCTTCTGGATGAATGGGCAAAAATTCCCACAGACATGCTCCAAAGTCCTCAAGAAAGCCTTCCCAGAAGACTGGAAGCTGTAATACCTGCAAAGAGGGGACCATTTCCTTATTAATGTCTATGGATTTAGAATGACATCTCATAAAACCCCTGTAGATGTCATGTGTAGATGGCTCAATACTTTTATCCTTAATAATGTGTTTCTATCTTTTATACTGTCTGTTAGGTTGGTCCTTAATAGTACATCAGAATGAAAATATACATATCTTCTGCATAGAAATTCATTTACCACTGTCATATGAGGTATAAGCATTCAGTGTTTGAGCATCTGTGTGACTGGTAGAACGTACATTAATTACAATGAAAACTAAAAATTGGTTTTATTTCTACTTGAAACAAAAAGTCACCACTACGCTGACAAAGAATAGTCCATAAAGCATCAGGCTCTCTCTAGTTTAGGCAATGATCCCTCATCAGTTTTTGGTGAAGCGATATTAATTCATTGAGTCTGCCTTCTTTGCATCAGGTAGCTGACAGTGATGCCACTGTAACTTGTAGCAGATATTCAATTCAATTCAATTCAGTTTTATTTATATAGCGCCAATTCACAACAAAAGTCGCCTCGAGGCGCAGATATAGCCGCAGTGCAGCTTTGTTGTGTACTTGTCTATCGGTAACATTTCTTTCTTCTCCAGTTGGGATTCTCACCCTCTCCCACGAACAACTTTCTGACTTCCACCTGCTTCTTCTGGGCACAAAGTGGTTAATTGGCAAGTCTAAATTGGCCATTGATGTGAGATAGATAAACGACTTGGAGTGCATAGAAAAAAGCACAATGAAAATGTGAGTTGTAGTCTGAAGTGCTTGGAGTGGTCAGTAAGATAAGAAAAGTGCTGTATAAATGCAGGTACATTATACTCAGCCCAGGTTAGAGGCAATTTCCAGGCAATTCATCCATGGAGAAGCTAATCAACCACACACGCTTCTCTTTTCATGTCGCGCACACGATTCTCAGCGAAGTTTGTCCAAGTTTGTCAGAAAAACATGATCATTGGATTTTATTTGGCCGAGAAGAGCTAGATTTCACAACTGTGTGGTGTGTACAATATTTCAAAATGCAAATTCCATACAAAAGCAAGGACTATGTAACAGGCACAGTGGTGCAGTGGTTAGCACTGTTGCCTTGGTTTGAATCCACTGGCCAGCCAGGGTCTTTCTATGTTGAGTTTGCTTGTTCTCCCTGTGCCTGTGTGAGCGCTCTCCAGGTCCTCCACCTTCCTGCCACACTCATGTAGACATGCAGGGCGTTGGGTAAATTGGCAATTCTAAATTGGCTGTAGGAGTGAATGGTCGTCTGTCTCTCTGTGTCAGCCCTGCAATAGACCGGCGACCCTTCCAGGGTCCATGAATTGAATAAGTAGAAGAAAATGCGTGGACACGGTTATGAGACAGTGTTGAAACCTTCTGAAATCACACGAAGCTTCACTCCAACTATTATTTCTGCTAGAGGAACTGAAAAAAATAAGCACATACTAAAAGGTTTAACTTGTCATTTCGGGACCACCCTACTGTCTATGGTGTTATGTTGACCTTGTCGGGAAAAGCTGCTAATCCAGCTGTTACCAGTACCATTCAACCGGAACCAGGTCAGCCCAATTTAGTGTTTCCACTCTTTTTGCACTGATCGCCTCCAACCAGATCCACAAGCATTGGCTCAGGGTCAGGAGGTAGAGCAGAAGGTTGACTAAGGCTGGTGGTTTCACGTGCTGCTGCTGTCTGAGAAGATAACTGTGCCTTTTTAAAGGAGACTTAAACACATATGTTTAAAGGTTATAATGCCTGCATTGTCCTTTTGTGTAATTACCTGAGTCATATTTAGAATATTTTTCTTTGATCTGCAGAATATTTGAGGAGGCCTGACAAATATCGGTACCTTTGTAGTAGTCTTTCTGTATTTGCATAATTCAGTTTAAATTCATGATCAAACACTGCTTTCTTTTCCAGTAAACCTTTCTTATTCTACTCTCAGAGGTTTAAACATTTTTTTAGATTATGTAAGCTCTGCTTCTCCTAAAACAAACACAGTTATTGAGATGAATGCAAGTGAAGTTTTTATTGTTTGTGTGCCTCGAAATTAAGACCGCATTTCCCATAAACCCCACTGCTTGCTGTCTCAGGAGCCAATAACAGCCAGTATAATTTATGGAAACTTGCTCAGGACAGACTGCCTAACATCCAGTTTAGTGCCATGAAGCAATGTTGTCTTAGTGAGGGTCTTTGTCAGTGGCTGTTCTGTTTAGCTTTAAAATGTTGCTTTAGTTGCACTGACTTTTTTAACTAGATTGGCTGCTGTGTTTGGTTGTAAATGTTGCTGTTTTTACTTCCTGGAGTTGCTCTATTTGCAGTGGGTGGTTTAGTTGCTAATGTGGCTTATTTAGCTGCAAATATTCCTTTAGTTGCAGTGGTTGGTGCATTTGCAGACATTGCCATGTTAATTGCAGGTGTTACTGTAGTTTCAGTGGTTGATTTAGTTAGTGGTTGTCATTTTTAGTCATAAACATTGCTGTGTTTAGCTGCTGTAGTTTTAATGGTCGGTTTAGTCACTATTGCGGCCATATTTAGTCGCAGATATTCCTGCAGTTGCAGTGGTTGGATTAGTTGCAGATATCACTGGGTTTAGTTGCAGATGTTGCTGTTGTTGAGGTAGTTGGATTAGTTGCATACAGTGCTGTGTTTAGTCGCATACGTTGCTGTGTTTAGTTGGATTAGTTGCATGAGTTGCTGTTTAGTTGCAGATGTTACTGCAGTGTTAATGGTTAGTTTAGTTACTGTGTTTCAATGCAGCTGTTGCTGTATTTTTAGTTGCAGATGATCATATTTAGTCACAAATAGTCCTGCAGTTGCAAGGGTTGGATTCATTGCAAATGTTGCTGTTTAGTTGCAGTTTGTAGTTTTAGCTGCAGGTGTTGCTGTAGTTTTAGTGGTTGGATTAGCTACTATAGTTGCTGTCTTTCAGTGCAGGTGTTGGTGGTGTTTCAGAGCTTGGTTTAATTGCTGTAATTGCCATGTTTCATTGCAGTTTTTAATGGTGCTCCCATGTTTGGTTTAGTTGCAGTAATTGCTATGTTTCAGTGGCTGATTTAGGAGCTCTTGATGTTCCAGTTGGTGGTTTAGCTGCAGAAGTTGGTTTGTCTAGTTGCAGGTGAAGATATAGTTGTAGCGGTTGGTTTAATCTCAGTTGGTATCATTTTTACTTGGTTGCAGGTGTTTATTTACCTGCAGTATTTGGTACATTTACAGTAGCTGTTTAGTTGCAGATGATACTATAACCCTATAGCTTTTTTCCAGTTGCTGCCATGTTTCATTGCATTTCAGAGGTTGGTTTGGTTGTAGATGCTTTAGTTTTAGTGAGTCTGACCTAGCTTTGTATAAAGTCTGAAAGCAACAGGAGAGAGCTAGCCTCGCTCTGACAAAACTCTGAAAAACGCACTCCTAAATCTCACTAATTAACGTGTGAAATCTTCTTGTATCTACTCATCAGAAACATAGTTTTTGGCTTAAGAGGAAGCTACAAGCTGGAACTGTTACTGTTGAACAATCAGATTACCGGGTTTGGTGCCACTGTGCCAAAAATGGCTCCATAGCCAGAAGCTAAACATGTTCTGACATCTCTATGCTTAACTGACATAAACAGGCTTCTGTGCTTACTGTGAGAATGTTGAAATATTCCTTTAACACAATCAGGTTGCATCATTTTTAGTTCACAAATTAGTGTATTACTTTGTGTAACAAGACATTGGTTTGTGTACAACTTATTATATTAGAGTACTTTCAGTAAACAGCACCAAGTGTGTGATTTTTGTTTTTTTTTTCCACCCTGGCATAGACTGAATAAAGGCTTTTAATAAGTCTAAAGTGGCTGAAGAGGGGCTTCTCATCTGTGATGTCCTTTCTGTCGGTAATGTTGGAAGACTGGATAGAGTCAGGCTAACCTGTTGGCTGTGTTAAGTATAAGTATAGTATAGTATAGTTTAACATACAACAGATTGTTGCTGTAGTTCAGCAATTGCTGTTGTTGCGTTTAATTTCAGTAACATCTATACAGGTTTTTAGATTTAATGACCAAAAATCAGGCTAATCTATTTTTGCTCGTCTCCAGTATTTATGCTAAGCTGCAGATGTTGCTGTGTTTTGTTGCAGACCTTGATGTACTTTCAGGAGTTGGTTTAGTTGCACATATTGCTGTACTTTCAGTGCTGAGTTAACAGCAGATGTTGCTGTAGTTTAAGTAGCTGGTTTAGTTGCTTTACCACCACTAATCACTGGTATATTTGACAGCTAGTTTTTCTGTTTTATAAATTGTTGCAGACGGCAGTTGAAGATGTTGCTATAGTTGCAGTGGGTAGTTTAGTTGCAGGTGTTGTGGACATTTCAGTGATTGGTTCAGTTGAGAATGTTGCTATTTTTGTAGTGGGTAGATTAGTTTCAAATGTTTTATTTAGTTGCAGCTGTTGCTATGTTTCATTTGTTAGTTTAGTTGTAGATGTTGCTCTAGTTATAGTGAGTGGATAAGGTTCTTGACCTGCCGATTCAAGACCCTGCCCTGGACCCATACATGGAGGTGGACCAGAGGCCAAAGAGGTGTCACTCCCTGAGTATTGTCGAGATGCCCTTGAGCAAGGCACCCCCCCACCCCCACCCCACCCACATTGCTCCTTGGCACCTGCAATGGCAGTCTTGCTCGATGACCTCCCTCACTGCATGCTGCATGTAATAGTGTGTGTGTGTGTGTGTGTGTCGGCAATTTGAATTTCCCAAGATGGGGATTAATAAAGTGAATCGTTTGTTTTATTTTGTTTGTTAAATTTGGTTGCAGATGTTGCTCACATTTCAGTGTTTAGTTCAGTTGCAGATGTTGCTGTTGTGGTAGTTGGTAGTTTAGTTGCAGATGCTGCGTCAGTTGTAGTTGCCGCAGATGTTTTAGTGGTTGGTTTAGTCGGAGATATAATGGTAACGTAGTTTAGTTGCAGGTGTTGTTGATGTTTCAGTAGTTAGTTTAGTAGCAGATGTAGCTGTAGTTGCAATGGATAGTTTAGTTGCAGATGTTGCTGATGTTGCTGTGGTTAGTTTAGTTGCAGATGCTGCTGTATTTGTAGTGGATAGATTGGTTTCATATGTTGCCATATTTGAAAGATTAAAACATCCTGTTGGCAGGTTCTTTTCAGCTAACTGGCTACAAATTGTAGCTTCATACTGACCACACAGACACTCTTCTCATCCATCTGTTTCCCAGAACGTCAATCAGCACATTTCCCAAAAAAATGTCAAGGTATTCCCTTTATGCAAAAATTGAACCTGTGGGTTATATACCAGGACTACTCTCATTCTACAAAGCAAAGCTCAGATTCTGTCTGACTGGCCTCTTTCCTCCAGACATCACTGATCATTTATTCTCATTTTACTGCAGTAGCAGCAGCTTTAAGTTTTACACTTTAAGTCTAAATGATTTATGAAACATTAGAGTCTGGTTGGCAGGACGGCAGATATCGCACTGGGTGGTTTTATCTAAAAGGAAAGGGAGGAGATCTTGATGCAGTGTTTTGTTAATGAGCCTGAGGGCATCAGTAACAGCACACCTCCCTGTTGAAGAGATGACTGCAGATATCAGATTAAAAACAGACATTCGAGGCCGGTGGTCTCCCTCTGCTACTGTACATCCTGTGTGTGTGTGTGTGTGTGTGTGTGTGTGTGTGTGTGTGTGTGTGTGTGTGTGTTGGCTGTCAGAGGTCACTGGCTGCTTCAACGCCCCCCAGCAGATTCCTCCGAGCC
>VUQH01061287.1:4307-16728 GCA_015106775.1 Etroplus canarensis | reverse complement strand
CACACTCAAAATATATTTATATATATATATATATATATATATATATATATATATATATATATACACACCACTCAAAAGTTTGGGATCACTTGCAAATTTCATTGTTTTCCAAAGAAAAACACATTTTCATACAATTCACAAACAATTTTATCCATTTTACAAACAAGTACAATTAATCAGATGATTTTTAAAGAATGAGCTACATTTTTATTATCAGCAACTCTCCGTCCTCTACACCAATATCCTGGTAGGTCTGTTATCCAACTTAATCATTTTATAAGGCTAATTGATCATTAGAAAACCTTTTTGCAACTGTGTTGCACAGCTAAAAACCATTGTTCTAATAAGGAAGGAAAAAAGTAGCATGGCATTCTTTAGGTTAGTTAAGGTTAGTTTAGGTTAGTTACGGGCTCAACTGTCCAGAAGGAAAGAACTTTCTTTAGAGACCTGTCAGTCTATTGTTGTGCTTAGAATGGAAGGCTATGAATGCGAGAAATTTAAAATCTCCCACCATACTGTTAACTACTCCCTTCAGAGAGCAGGACAAACTGGCTCTAACAATCAATCAATCAATCAATCAACCTTTATTTATATAGCCCTTTACAACACTCAAAGTGACCAAAGTGCTTTCCAATAAAATCAAACAGTGAAAAAGATAAGAAAATTGAAAAGAAAGCACTAATAATAAAATAACAACAATGATAAAACATATATGAAGGAAGTAAAATCATATTATATTATATATCATATAACAAGGACAGAAAAAGGAGCAGGAGGCCCCAGTGCACAGCTGTGCAAGAAGACAAATATCTGAGAGTGTGTAGTTTGAGACTCGCAGGTCGTCAACTGGCAGCTACACTAAATAGTACCCACCACACAACAGTGTCAGCATCCATAAAAAAGAGGCGACTTCAGGATGCTAGACTTCATGGCAGAATTTCCAAGAAAAAGCCATACCTCAGACTGGCCAATAAAAAGAAAAGACTGGGCAAAAGAGCACAGACATCCAAGTTTGATGTCTTCAGATCAAACAGAATGGCATTTTTGAGCCACAGAACCAGTGTTTAATACCATCAGTAAAGCATGGTGGAGGCAGCGTGATGATCTGGGGGTGGTTTGGAGGTGGTAGAACAGAAGATTTGTACAGACTGGAAGGGACCTTGAGGAAGGAAAGCTATCACAAGATTTTGCAATGCCATGCCATACTCAGTGGACAGCACTTGAATGGGGCCAATTTTATCCTCCAACAGGATAATGGCTCAAAACACACCTCCAGAACCAGAATTCTGACTTCTTCTTCTTATCGTGTCTATATACATGCTAGATATTGGGTTTCAACCAAAATCGAACACAGTCTTTGGTTAAAAGTAGCAAAGTCTCTTGCTTCTCACTTCTGCAGTAGTTGGGGACATCTCAGTAGGTGTTCCATGGTTTGTGGTTCAGAACCACATTCACAGGTCACATCTCCACTGTTTTGGTATCCCCAGTTCTTGAGTGTCACTTTGCAACAGCCGAACCCAGATCTTAATCTATTGAGGCATTTCCATTCAGCCCAGCTTGAGTCGGCACCCAGTGGAAGTTCTTCTTTGACACTCATGTTGGGAGGCTGGCAAGCCTTTCTTTCCATAAGGCTCCTCTGATGTCATCTTCTTCACCAGGGTGAACTTCGCTGAGGAAACTAGAATTCTGACTGCGTAATGGACTGTGCTGGCCCGTCCATTACAGTAATGGACTGGCCAGCACAGTCTCCAGATCTGGACCCTATTGAGCTTTTGTGGGAGCAGCTTGACCGTATGCTACAGAGGAAGACGCCATTAAGCCAATCTATCTTGTGGGAGATGCTCCAGGAAGCATAGGGTAAAATCTCCTCAGATTATCTTGAAAACATGACATCTAGAAGACTTAAGGTCTGCCAGGTGGTAATTGCTACAAAAGGTGTTTGTTTTTTTTGATGAAGGCAAAGTTTGAGCAGCACAAGATCATTATTTCTAATTCTGACAATGTCAGCATGTTCTGTTCATTTGCTATATTTCCTATTCATACTGATTACATGTACGTTTTCATGAAAGATGAGAATTTTGCAGTGATCCCAAACTTTTGAGCAGAAGTGTCTATTGATCCTCTGTCCTCAGATAACATACAAATAATCATGAGCATCTTATTGAGTGTTTTAAATCTGTTTTTGAGTAAGAACTCACACAGTCACAGTCATTTAAACCAGATTCAGACAAAGAGCTTTGGTACAAAGTGATTTGCAGAGCCACAAAGATGAAAACAGGAGATAATGGAGCAAGAAAGGACAAGCAGATTACATACACAAAGATATAAAACTGGAGTTTTATGGGAGTTCTGTGTCATCCTTAGATTATTTCATTTGCTTTTATGATGCTTGGTTTGTTTGTCTGTGAATCATTTTCATGTTTTTCCCCTTTTTGATTTAAGTTGTTTTTTGTGTTTTGGATTTCTTTTATCCACTCTTGTGTAACCAACTACAGATGGGTGACAAGATAAAGGAAAACCAACGTTAACTGTTCTAGTAAGCTGTACGCCTACCAAGTGCTTGAGCTTTAAAGTAGGGTTGAACATGATTTTTCCTAAAGATTTGGGGGTTTTTTGATAATGGCAGTGGAAAGTGCTGTCCCACATGTCTATCCAAAATTCCCCCTATTGCTCAGATGGGTTAAGATCTGACGACTAGAAAGCCCACTGTGCATGATTCACGTCTTTGTCATTCTCATTAGGGTTGGGTACAAGATTAACTTTATACCACATTTCAAGAGCAAGCAAAACTTGCTTTTGAAAGTTTCCCAGTGATGTGTCTCTCTTTTCACTGTTGGATTCTTTCATTTTCTATTTGCAAAAAATACTCTCACCAAGATTCTTTGGTGCTCAGGAGACAGCTGGAACCAAATGCACCTTCGGTCACTCTCTTAAATTTTCCCCAAGCGGTGCCACGTCACTAATTTGGCAGCGGTTTTACACTGGATTCATTTCCTGACAGAGCTCTCTGTAGTGGAAGGGGCTTGTGTCCTCACCTGGACTTGAACCAGGGACCTGTAGTTAGAACTGAACCATGAAAATGTCCCCCATAGGGGCCATTGTTTCACACTGTTCTCTTTAGGCTGCAGGGGGCACCTGGATTTGAGCTGGAGACCTCTTGGATGACACAAAGTTGTACAGTCTTTGCAGTAGGGATCTAGCTGATTTCCTGATCATACTGAGCAGGGGAAGAGATGCACTGAGCTTTAATCTTGAGATCTGCTGTCTCCTATGATATTATCTTCTGTAATTCAATGAAAGCAGTGGTCTAAGCAGAGATGCCCAGACCTCCCTCTCCCCAGCCAGTTCCACCAGCTCTTCTGGCGGGATACCAAGGCATTACCAAGCCAGCCAAGAGATGTAATCTCTTGTGTATGTCCTGGGTCTGCCTGGGGCCTCCTTCCATTTGGACATGTCCAGGAGCCATCCTAGTCAGATGCCCAAACGATCTCAACTGATTCCTTTTAAAGTGGAGGAGGAGGACTCTGCCCTGAGTCCCTGCTGAATGACTGAGCGCCTCATTCTATCTCTAAGGGAGAGCCTAGACACTTTTTGGAGCAAGCTCATTGCTATCTTTCTTTCTCTCTCATTCTTTTAGTCGCTCCCTTCTTTCCTCACTCATGAACAAAACATACATACATGATCTCTTCAACTTGGAGTAGCTACTCATTCCAAACTAGAGTGGGCAGCTTTATCTGCTTATTTATCCTGCAAGGGTTGAGTCATCATTAAAGCTGAAGCTGACAGACAGTCATCGAGAATTTTTTGTCTATAAAGGTGTTGACAGGTTTCTTATGTTTAAATCCACCCAGAGTGTGTTTATTACTCATCAGTGTTTGTTTTCTAAAAACCTGCAGGGTCGAACATGGAGACAACCTTCCCTTTGACGGCCGGGGTGGGATTCTTGCTCATGCCTTCTTCCCAGGAACACACCGGCAGGGCGAAATTCACTTTGACTCCGATGAGTCATGGACCCTTGGAAACTACATGGGTGAGTGTCCGTTTGAGTTTGGTTTTTATGGCTTTAGATAATGCACAAATTTACAAACAGACAGGCTTTTATTTATCAGACTGCTAAATGTGAACATTTGGATGATAGAAAATACCTTTTCAATTTATTCCTAGTAAAAATAAAGTGTTTATCAGACATGTTCTGCCTTAAAAATGCTCCTAGAAAGTCGATCTAACCCCAGCCTTTTGTCTGGTAATATTAGTGTTAGCCTTGTACTTGCATTTGAACAACTTTTTAGTATTTCTTGTCTTCTAGTAGAACTCGTGGTTCCATTTCAGCCAATGTTATTTAATCCTTTTTTATATAGTCACACATACATAGGTTAGATTATTTTTGTTTTCCCATGTTAATCATACCTGCTGATCTTTAGCATTCACTTGAGTGAAAGAAAAACGTATAATAAGTGTAATATTTTAAGGTCATTGTCTTAAGGAGCGGCAGAGAAGCACGTGAGGATGGTGCAGGACATGCACAGTTTAGTCCACAAGTGTTTTGAACAGTGATGCACTTTTTGTGATTTTGCCTCTTTACTGTACACTACCACAGTAGATTTTAAATCAAACAGTCAAAATGCAATCAAAGATTGTTATGTTACTGAGGTCAGTGTCTTACTTGAATAAATGGATGGCATTCATGTAACACTAGTCCTCCTCACCACTCAGAGCACTGTAGACTAAAACCCAGCAAACTTTTTGATGTCTAACGTCTGTCTTGAACATCACCTAGACATCATCGTTCGACTTTCTAGCTTTGTAAAGAAGAAAAGATTTATGTTATCCCTTTTTCACTTAAAAGAAAGTAAAGCAAAGAATGCCATGAATAAGAACCACAACAAAAGAGAGGACATTTTGTCTGTTTCTTAAAGACAGTGTTTGTTATAGTTCAGACACACAAGTTTACCATGCAACAATTGAGACAGAATGTACATGTATATGAATTGCATACATACATACATATGTTAAAATAACAAGTGTCCTAGTAAGGCAGCACAGTGGTGCTGTGGTGAGCTCTGTCACCTCACAGTAAGTAAGGGGTGTTTGAATCCAGCAGCTGGCTGGGACCTTTCTAAGTGGAGTTTGCCTGTTCTCCCAGTGTCTGTGTGGGTTCTCTCCTGGTACTTTGGTTTCCAGTCACGGTCCAGTGACATGCTTGTTGGGTTAACTGGTGATTCTAAATTGGCTGTAGGTGTGAGTGGGAGCATGAATGGTTGTCTGTCTTTCTGTGGTCGCCCAGGGTGTACCCTGCCCCTCGCCCTATGACAGCTGGGACAGACTCCAGCCCCTCCGCAGTCCTCATGGATGGATGGTAATAGTAATCTGTGTGTGTGGAGTGACCGTTGTCTCTGTTCACAACCATTTAGTAACTCAGTAATTTAACAATCAAGTGCCATTGTATTAAAAAATAAATAATCTGAACAAAACTTCCTGCTTCGTTAGATGAGGTCTAACTGGCCTATTGCATTGGAAACAACACCAGCATCTGTCTGTCTAGTTTTACTGTCATACTACAGCCAGCTTCGACTGAGGTGATAATATCAGTGTTTCAGCCGTGTTTGCTGGAAAGCCACATTTACCCATTCATTCATACTTTTTTCTTTTTTCTGTGCACCTTACCTGCCTCACAGCCAATTTAAAGGACCAGTGTGTTAGCTTTAAGGTGAACCATTATCAAAAATTGTGCCTTTTTTATTGTAAAGTCACCCTAGGATAATTTATATGTACAATGTTAGAAGGTCCCATTCCATAGGAGTTATCATGTGGCACTGCCATGTTTCTACGGCAGCTCACAGAGGACAAACAGACTTAAATACTAGTGTTTGTGTTTCACATTTCTCTTAACTAGTGTTTACCATAAAATGCTGTCACAGTACTCGTCAGCTATAATCTGTTAACTTGTGCGGTATAAAACCTGAACGTCTAATTCCTAAATGTTTAGAAAAGGGAGGGGTGAGAACTGGTATTTAGTTATTGCAATCTGCATTCTCACCGATAGATGCCACTAAATCTCACACGCTGGTCCTTTAACAACAATGATATTAACAAGCTGGTTCGGATTGGATTGTGGGAGGTATACCCAAAGGAAACTCATGCAGAAAGGCCAGGGACCAGGACATGCAAATCCACTGCCTTATTGCTGTGCACCACTGATAAGATCTGTGTGTTGATGAAACGTGCAGCTGAGAGTTGTGATGAGTCACCAGGGTGAAGTAATTTTTTATGACTCGTTAGGTAGTGTTGGCACTGGATGGGCTTAGGTAGCAAAATCCCCACCGTGCAAGCAGGTCAAAACAAGCGCCTATCTTAGATACTGTTTGAGCACCACCACTTTCCTACGCTGCAGGCACAGACCTTCTTCAGGTTGCCACCCACGAGTTCGGGCACGTCCTCGGCCTGCAGCACACCAACGTGCCGGGAGCCATCATGTCCCCACACTACTCTTTCTCCTACCCACCGAAGCTGAGTGAGGACGACATACGGGGCATCCAGCACCTGTACGGCCGCCGACTAACCACCTACCCCCAACCTCCCCCCACCACTGCTACCACCACCACCACCACCACAACCACCACCACCACCACAACTACTACTACCGAGAGCAACGAGATCTTCCTTAGTGGAGTGAGTGGAACTAGTGCAACATTTGCAGAAATGATTCTTGCATGTTTCTTGTAACACCATTGCGACGTCTGCATTTTAATTTAAGCTTTAGTTTCTCGCCAAATACCTGCAGCTGTACTAAAAAGTGCTGCTTATATAATAAGCAGCAATCCATGTCTCATTACATTTGCCAAAACAAGCTAATGGTTCATTAATCAAGATAATGTTAGTCACAACAAGATAGATAATGTTAGCCTAAACAACCTCAAGTTTGCTTAAACAGGATAATGATGGCCTAAACATATTGTTGTGTTCCTAATCAAGATAAACGGGGTTGCCAACTGTCATGCTTCTGGTGTGTGACACTCACTTTTACCTTCACTCTGATGCTCTTAAGCTGCCTAAAAAATCTCACACTTAACAAGAGGAGGCCTCTAAGGCAATGCTTAAAACATCTGGGTTAAAGCAGAGTTTTAAGTCTTAATATCAGGCTTTTCAACCATTATATGGGCAAAAGTATACGGTCACACCTCTTAGACACTGAATTCAGGTGTTTCATTCATAAAATCAAGCACCTGGCCGTCTTCCTAAAGAGCTCACTCAATTCCAGTGTGGTACTGCAATCGGAAGCCGCTGATCCAACAAGTCAGTTTGTGAAATTTCTTGCCAGATATTCCACCATCTACTGTAAGTGGTGTTATTGCAAAGTAGAAGCATTTAGTAGCCACAGCAACTCAACCTTAAAGTGGCACATCATGTAAAGTTACAGAGTGGGTGCTGAGGAGCATAGTGCATAAAAGTCACCAATGCTCTGCTGACTCAAATAACTGCTTTCACATCAGCACAAAAACTGTGTGCCAGGAGCTTCATGGCATGGGTTTCCAAGGCTAAGCTGCTGCATGCAAGCCTTACGTTATCAAGGACAATATCTAGCGCTGAATGGTGCAGTGTGAAGCACGTTCCCACTACACTCCAAAGCAGAGAAAATGTGTTTTGTGGAGTGAGGAATCACACTTGTCTATCTGGCATTGTGATGGATGAGTCTGGGTTTGGTGAAGGCCAGGAGAACGTTACCTGCCTGACTGCATTGTGCCAGCATTAAAGTTTGATGAAGGAAGGATAATGCTATGGGGTTGTTTTCCGGGGTTAGTCTGGGCTTCTTAGTTCCAGTGAAGGGAAATCTTGATGCTTACCAAGACATTCTGGACATTTCTATGATTCCAACTTTGTGGGAGCACTTTGGGGAAGGTCCTTTTCTGTTCTAGTGCTCCTGTGCACAAAGCAAGGTCCATAAAGGTATGGTTGAACTTTGATGTGGAAAAAACTTGACTGGCCTGCTCAAAGCCCTGCCCTCAACCACATCAAACAACAATGGCGATTGAGAGCCAGGCCCTGTTGTCCAATATTAGTGTCTCGACAAATGGGCAAAAATGGCCACAAACATACTCCAAAATCTTGTAGAAAGCCTTACCAGAAGAGTTGGAAGCTCTTCTAACTGCAAAGGGGGGCCAACTCTGTATTAACCATAGTACTGCCAGCTATACAACCAGCTAGACGACTAACAGTGAGTGAAAACACCAGAAGTGATTAATATATAGACAACCAGCAGTACACGAAACTTACCTGGGACATCAATATATTGAGGTCCTACAGTACTAGGGTTAATGCCAGTGGATTTAGAATAGGATGTCATAAAATCTCCTGTAGGTGTACTGTGCATGTGGCCCAATACTTTCGTCCTTATAGTGTGTATTTCTCGTAAGAGACAGCCTCCAGTATTTTATGTGCAAACAACATGGCCATCCATCCGTCTACAGTTCAGCTTTTGTGGCTGTACTGTGACCAGTTTTGAACAGGGAGATTACGTCAGGGTTTCTGCCATGTTTGCTGGGTGAGTATAATGTTGCAGGAATGACACGAATACAAGGATATCAGATCATGTGTGCACATGCTGACATTTGTATTGAACTCAAAGCCCTGCTGGGCCTCATTGCATCCTCACAGAGCTGCCAGTATAGCTGTAGGAACTTAGTTTTGCTCTTATTGTCAATAAGTCCCATGAAAATAACATAATAAACAATATCTCAGACCATTTTTCACTACTGTCTGATTGCGCTACCTCATCCTGTGGATGGATTCTTACTAAAGATGCAAATCTTTTGCAACACATCACATGATTTTTTTAAAAAAAGAAGAAGTCAGTCATTTCCAAGCAGCTCATCGCTGTTGTTTACAGCAAATGAAGCATTTATTGGGGACTGTCTTCAGGAGTTTAATCTGCATTAGGTGTTCTAGAGGATAACCTATATGCATGTTTTTAATGGAGCACGCAACTCATTTTTTAAAAAACAATGGCACTCAGTGGAGTTTTATGGGACTTTTTTTGACAATCCTCATCCTGTGAATGGCATCGTTTTGTGTGGTTAGAAGACACTTCTATAGGACAGTATATTTAAAGGCCGCATGCCAAGCTGACAGTGAATGTCTTTGAAACTGGACCACATAACACACGAGTGTATTTTTGAACCGTAGATGATGGATGGGGGTCAAACACAAATGTATTCGTTGAGTCTTTTAAGAGTTTCTCTCAGGCAAAGATGGGGAAATGTTTCCACTTAAGATCATTTCCTTGTGTGAAACTTGTAACTCAGAGCTTTTTCACTTGTACTGAAAATCCCTGAAATTCCTCGTGATGGTTTGTAGCAATAAAAGTAGTCTTCAGCTGAACCTTTAGAAGCACAAAAGCCCTCTTTACTTATTGTGGAGTTTTTGTCAGACAATCAAACAGTTCCTTAACAGTTCATCATGCTCAATAAAAATCCCTCTTGTTAGAAACTTTACATTTAAGCAGATCGTTGCATGTGGAACTGAACATTTGATCTGACTTTTTTCCAGCCCGATGCCTGCAGGACAGACTTTGATGCCGTGTCCATGATTCGAGGGGAGCTGTTCTTTTTTAAGTCAGGCTACGTGTGGAGGATCAGGGACGGACGTCTGGAGAGTGGTTACCCGGCACTGGCGTCATTTCACTGGAAAGGAATTCCCAACAACATTGACGCCGCCTTCGAAGACAAGTCAGGGAATATTTGGTTCTTCCAAGGTGAGCAGCAAAGACATTAAGCAACTGTTAAGTAGTTCAAGGTGCTATGTAGGCACGAAATCAGGGGAATGATAATTGTATAGATCTCACAGAAGTAAAGTATTATACCTTTGTATAGGCATGTTTAAGTGCATGTAAAAATTCTAGTTAACATAGACCTGTGATGTTGCTGCAATCAAGTGTGTGCAAATGCTGCTAAACCCCTGTGGCCTTCCAGACACTTTATAGAAACAGATTTTAAGTGAATTAGCTGTTTTGAAGTCCACTCATATACTTTTACAACTAAGCTACACAGTTTGGTAATGAAAGAGGTAAAGGGTATTTTTAAACAAATAAACATAAAAAGCTTGTTTAAAAAGAGTTTAAAACCTACTAAAGTAACCGTAACCTTTAGCCCCCTGTCACACCTCGACGATTTAACAAGGGTATACCCACGTAGGAAAAAATCTGCAAATACGCTGGCATACGTTCTAGGCAAGTTTTGTATAGGTTAAGCGTATGCTGAAGTATGCCGGTATACGTGGTAGTATGGCGAGGTCACTGGAAAATTTTGAGCCTGCACAAAATCTCCAACATTTGCCAGCGTATGGCTCATACGTCCCATATGCGGATCATATGTTGCAGGTACGGAGACTCACATTACTCGTATAATGGCGTATGCGCTGCGTTTAAGGGAAGTGGTATAAATGGACTTCAAGTTGTGAATGCCGGCTAGCATTCATTGGTATTAAGTTCTGTATATGTTAGCAATACATTATGTATACGTCATTGTTCTGCGTATGTCAGCGTTTGTAGAGGAATTTGGATTCATCTGCATAAGCTTGGTAAATCGTCATGGTGTGACAGGATCCTAAGGAACGGAGAAGTGCACTGTTACCGATCTTCAAGAATAAGGGATAAGGGTGATGTGCAGAGTGACAGTAACTACAAAGGGTAAAGCTGATGAGCCATACCATGAAGATATGGGAGAGGGTTGTTGAAGCTAGGCTAAGAAGAGAGGTGACCATCAGCGAGCAGCAGTATGGCTTCATGCCAAGAAAGAGTACAACAGATGCAATGTTTGCTTTGAGAGTGTTGCTGGAGAAGTATAGAGAAGGTCAGAAGGCGTTGCACCGTGTCTTTGTGGATCTTGAGAAAGCATATGATAGAAAATTACCATATGAACAGGATATAAGAAAAAAAGCTATGACATGTTCAAGGGATATCAACAGAATTTGTGATATTACCAGGCTGTATTCCTGCAATTTTTTTTAAAAGCACCGTAAACACGGTCTGCATTGAGCAGTGTCACTGTCTGTATGTGTTTCAGATTGTTTTTGCTTTGTCCCTTAGCTCATTTTAGCCTTTGTGTTCTCTGAGTCTTGATGGGTTTCCTGTGTTTTTGATCAGTATCTTTGTCTAATTTTGTTGATCTCTGAAATGAAGCGTTTTTTTGCCATCTTGACCAGGACTCCTTGAGAAGAGACATTGTGTTTCAGTGGGACCTTCCTGGTTAAATAAAGGATAAATTAAAAAAAAATCTACTTTGAATGACAGGATGGTGAGTTTTCTTTATACTGAAGGGATCCAAATTATTTGGAAATACTGTTCTTGCATACCTGAACGGCTGTTTCGAGCATCTGATCGTGATGCCTGTGAACGCCTCCTAGGTGAGGTGTTTTGAGCGTGACCCACTGGGAGGGGGCTGTGGAGCAGACCCAGGACATGCAGGAGAGTTTATGTCTTTCAGCTGACTTGGGAATGCCTTAGTGTCCCCCTGGAAGAGCTGGAGGAGGTGGCTGGGGAGAGGGAGATCTCAGCATCTCTGCTTAGACTGCTACCTCCACAATCTGGATAAGGGCAGAAGATGGATGGATGGATGGATGGATGGATGGATGGATGGATGGATGGATGGATGGATGGATGTTCTTATAAAATAATTTAATTGAAGTACAGATCATCTCAGCTGTCATTTCACATATAGAACTGGATGGTTGCACCTACTGAGGTGAAGAAACGTGAGTGACACACATTATATAAAGTCCATTGTCTCTGCAGGTGAAAACTACTGGGTGTACGATGCTGAAACGCGGATCAGGGGGCCAGTGTCCATCAGGAGTTTGGGTCTATATGAGTCTGGCATCCAAGCAGCACTGCGCTGGGGCCAGGACTCCAACTACAACATCTACTTCTTCAAGTCAGGCAGCTATTGGAGGTTCAGCCCGCGCGAGAACCGAGTCGAGCCTTTCTCACGCAACATGCATGATTGGGTCGGCATCCCCAGCGTTGTGGATGCTGCTTTCCGAGATATCTATGGTACGGTGCACAAACAAGAATTGCAGTTCAGCGTTAAAACTTTTATTTTAAATGTGCCATGTGAAATGGAACAAAATTAGAATTGCTAGACGTGGCTGGGAAACGTTGCTATATATAAGTAGTTTAAGCTACTTTAAAAATTTTAAGAGTTGGTCCGTGATTCATGTTAAGATTTCAGAATTATCCATCATTAATATTCACAGTGAAGTTGCAACTTTGTCAGTGAATTTTTTTTCTTTGTTGCTTTAACAACCAGTTTTTCCCACACACAGATTTTCCTTTGGGTCACCACCCAGGTATACTAACATCTGCCCAGGGAAATCTGGCATCTCATTTTAGCTTTTTTTTTTTTTTTTTTTTTTTTTTCTTTTTTTTGTT
>VUQH01061286.1:0-13694 GCA_015106775.1 Etroplus canarensis | reverse complement strand
GGTGGCACTGACAAAAAGACAGGAAGCAGAGCTGGAGGTGGCAGAACTGAAGATGTTGAGATTTTCCCTAGGAGTGACCAGGATGGACAGGATTAGAAATGAGTACATCAGAGGGACAGCTCATGTTGAGAAGTTTGGAGACAAAGTCAGAGAGGCAAGGCTGAGATGGTTTGGACATGTTCAGAGGAGGGATAGTGGATATATTGGACAAAGGATGTTGAGGATGGAGCTTCCAGGCAGGAGGAAAAGAGGAAGACCACAGAGAAGATTCATGGATGTAGTGAAGGAGGACATGCAGAGGGTGGGTGTGAGGGAAGAGGATGCAAGGGATAGGATGGGATGGAGGCAGATGATCTGCTGTGGCGACCCCTAACTGGAGCAGCCGAAAGAAGAAGAAGAATTAAATGTTCTATGCCATATGTTAGGATAAGATCAAGACTGTGATTACAGTGGTGACTTAGTTTATTTATATTTCTTGAAAAGCCAATTGAGTCTAATAATTAAACAAAGGCAGTATTGAGGCTGTCATTTTCAACATCTACATAAACGTCAAAATCATCTACTATAATTATTTTATCTGAACTGAGCACTAAGTCAGATAAAAAGTCAAAAAATTCATACAAAAACTCTGAATAGGGGACGTTCCCACCATTTACGCCACTCCTAGCCCAAGAAATAGTTTATAATTAAAGGCAAGTCATTAATGCTGATAGTCCAATTCCAAAATTATAACAAAGTCCAGAACAGAAGAGAGTAAAGTAATCCAGGAAACAGGAAAACACAGTGAATGAGCAACACAAGCGTATGATGTGACAAAGGAAAGATAGGACTATGAATACACTGAGGGCTAATTAGGGAAATGGACACAGGAGGGGAATGAGACATAGCAGAACAAAATCAAGACAATCACAAATGGGAAAGTGAAACTCAGTGCAAGACATAAGAGACACCAACTGTAATAGTAAAACGGGAACTCACAAGAGAACAATATGCAGAGACAAGAAGACTCACACTAACATGACACAAAAGAAAAACTGGGGGGCAAGAATGATAAGTTGAATGCAAAAACCAAAAGGCAGTAACATCACAAAACTGAAAAACATTAGAACAATCACAAAGCTAAGATAGGAACCCAAAATAAGACCAACATCAGAATGCAAACCTCAAAACACTCAGAAATATTCACCAGGAAACTTAAATATAAAAACACTTAGATTATAACAATGTTTATTAGAGTTTCCTGCCTCAGAAATTAATAAGTGACCACACATGTGACCAGAGCCCACACCAATGCTTCACAGAATTCAAGAAGCAGAAACATCACCGTATCAACTGTTATAGTGAGTTCACGCCAAACATGAATACAATCAAGATTCAAGATTCAAGAAGCTTTTATTGTCATTTCAACCACATATAGCTGATGCAGAACATAGTGAAATGAGATAACGTTTCTCCAGGACCTGGTGCAACATAAACATGTAATAGAAAGATCAAATACAAACAAACAGAGCTAGGACTAAGGTTTTTTTCCCCCTAGCCACATAAAGTGCAATATGTGCAATGTGTGCAAATAGACTTGCAAACAGTGCAAAAAGATCATATCAACATAGTGCAAAAATCAACATAATGCAAAACAGTGGTGTACAGAGTAGCAGCGGTTGAGGTAGTGCAGATAGAGTGTGTGTGTGTGTGTGTGTGTGTGTGTGTGTGTGTGTGAGAAAGAGAGGGACAGGGTTTTAGTCTTGTACAGAAGAAGGTGAAGAGTGGGTGTGAATGGTCATCCACAATGCTGTTAGCTTTGCGGGTGTGAAAACCCAGAAATATTTGTCCCCTAAAAACCTACGGGACAAGGAGAAGTAAAGCTGATGGCTGGAATCAACACACTTTCAGAACTTACCATGAAGTCCTGCAAATTCACTCTGTTTTCTCCAAGCCATCAACTTTCCCCCCCTGTGTCTGTATAAAAGCAAAAGTGAAAAATACAGCTCCAGTCAATAAGCTTGACTTCTGTTTCTGATTGCCGGTGGCATCAGGAGACAATCTACAGTCTGCGGGAGAATCCCAGCATGAAGCACATTTTTTATCGAAGTTGAAACATTTGCTTGTTGCTAGTCTGTGTCAGTTCACCTCATTGCATAAATTTTGTATGTAATCACACCACGTGAAAACTTCACTTCATGTTTGGTGTGAATGCACCCTGAGGAGCAGCACATGAGGACTGAAACGCAAGCCAGCTCCAAAGAGCCAAAAAACTGCATTTCCTCTGGTAGCTGCTTGAGGCTGGCTCTAAAAATGAGTCAATCCATTATAGACTCCTATGGTAAAACCTCCAACTTTACAACACTAAAAGTTATGTTCGAAATCCAGTTCAAACACCTTCATAACAGCTGTACAATGGGCTATTTTTTTTATCTCATCCATCTGGATACTGGAGTTACTGAAGTCTGCAGTGTGGAGTCCAAATGTGAGATTTTTGGCTTCAGCTATCATATCTTTGTGAGACCCGCACAATATCGGCATGAATTGTTTCCAGCAGGAAGCATTATGAAGGAACTGTGATCTTATGGTGGGGTTTTACTGGATGGTGATTTATTCTGAATTGAAAATTACACTTAATCAGCAAAGCCATCTATAATATCCTGTAGCAGCACACCATGCCATCTGGTTTGGGGTTGAGTGCTGTAAGATTGCCATGCTTCACACACAGTATAAACCTAGTAGTGGACTGCAGGAGAAGCAGGTAGCATGTGCTCAGCACATGTGGAAACTCCTTTAAGACTGTTGGAAAGCCACAAACTCATGAGTGGCAAACGGTGACTGCTTTTCGGTATCCGTTATACAGAGTACAATGTCTATAAAATGTATTCACCCCCCTTGGATGTTTCACCCTTTTATTGCTTTAATAAAGGAAATCATGGTAATGTTCTCAGTTAGACAGACTCATCCATCAGACTGCCAGTTAGAAAAGCTTGATTCATCTCTTCACAAAAACATGTTTCCACTGCTCCAGAGACCAGCGGTGGTGTGCTTTACACCACTCCATCCGAAGCTTGCCATTGTGCTTGTTGAGGTAAAGTTTACATGCAGCCGCTCGGCAATGGAAATCCATACCATGAAGCTCCCTGCACACGGTTTTTGTGTTAATGCCAGAGGAAACTTGGAATACTGCAGTTAGTGAAACAGCAGAGTGTTGGCAACTTTGACACTCTATGCACAAGAGTTGTAAAATGTGTATCTAAGAATAAGAAAACATGGGGCACAGGTATGAACAAACTGTAAAAACCGATTTTGTCATCACTCTTTATTTCAACTGTTCAGTTTCAGTTACCCTCAGCTGCACCGCTGATGTTCCACATCATGCGTGGGAGGCATTTCTGGTTTGGTGTCAGTGGTGATGTGATTCATCAACTTAGATGGCTCAAAAAGAGTCCCAGTGGCACACACCCAGCATACATCCAGAAAGCGTTGGGCAGCAGATGACATTTTAATGTCGTCCCACGTCAAAATACCGAAACATCCTCCTCCTCAGCGAGGAGCCTTCACAACGTGCCCTTCAGGGACAATTGGAAATTACAGTTGAAATACATAATCATGATATTTTATGGATAGTAAATTGGAAGAAACTCGGTAGAAATGGTAAATTTTCCTGTATAAAGGCACAATAGATTAGTATCAAAATAAGACAGATAAATACACTTATAGCGGCAAAATGCTATTTCAGTAATGGCTTTATACTACAGAATGGTTTGTTAATGACCCTTGAATTGGTGAACTCTTATTTTATCATTATGCATTCTATTATAATACATTAAAATGTATTTTGTATTATTAACCTTGAGCTCAAAAAATGTGCAAATTAAATATAGTGGAGTCTAAGTACATTATTTAATTCTCATGTAAAAGTGGAATAATTTCTCTCACTGACTCTAAAAAGAACACTTTTATTGTTGTGTTTTAGCTCACTTTGTTTTCAAAATATTTTATAAACACTAGTAGGCCACAATCTAAAGACCTGTTTAGATTTTTAGCCTTGTTTTTTTATTTTTTTGGCTGAACTTGCTAAAATGAATGGATGTGAAGGCGGAGCTGATTTTTACGAAAATGAAGGCGTGTCGCTCACGTACCCGCGGGGGACACAGCAGAGACCAAACACAAACCTCGTCAGATCCAGTAAGGTAAGAAGACGTTTCGCTGTTAGCTAGCGAGTGATAGCGTGAAGCGGCTTGTGGTAACTGAAAGTCCGTTTGTTTCTGACCTGTATCATCAGTTACCCCCGCAGAGTAGCGCTGTGTGGAGCTTGTACTCAGCCCCAAAGGGCGAATTTACTGAGAATGTAACGCTAACCGTTAGTTGTGTCACATACTGGTTCGTCGTGTTCGTGGGGTTCGTTTTGCGGGTTCTGCGTCTTAAACGAGGCGGGAAAATTGAGACAAAAAGGGTGAGGAGGAGGTCGGTGTTTCCTTTGTTGACCGCAATTAAATTTAGCGCCAACTTATAGCGGGGTCCCCCGGTCAGAGGGACGCAGCTGTACGGCGGTGAGAGCTGACTGAGGGAAGCGTCTTCTGGCTGTGCCTCTCATTTTTACACCGTTCTGTTTGTGGCGACCTGCCCTCACCAGCGTGATACATCGTTGCTGCGACGAGCCAGTCAAATTGAGCTCTTGTTGAATGATAAACGCCATAAAGTGATTCTTGATCTTGAATCCGATTACAGTCGTTGTGAGGAATCATTAGGCACGTGTCACTGGCAGCTTGATGAGCTTGATGGCACCACGTGGAAGATAGATTCAAGGACCACACTGGAAACAAGTGTTATCTCACTTTTATGTGTTATCCTGATTTTAACGTAATTCATACAATAATTGTGTATGTGTTAACGTTATTTCAGAAGTAAAAAGTTGGAGGAATTCATCAGGTGGGGTTGGCATGCTTCCTGTGTGAAAATGTACCCAGTCAAAATCACTTTTGAGTTCTGCTGTGGAGCACTGATACTTTAAGGATTTTATGGACTTAGTTTTGTTGCCCTGGGTTTCTCTGACTGATGGTGACTTTCCTGGACTGGATCCATTTCACACACACGTCTGTGTCTATTTGCGACTCTGCTGACCCTGAAGCAAGGAGAGGAGCAGTACAGAATGGCATCTTTGTTTTCCAGTGAACATCTGATTTTGCTGTGACTGGCCACTGGGTGCATAAGCAACCCCTGGGTAGTGGAGTTTCCACACCTTTTGCCAATCCTTAAGCTGAACTGACTCATCTAAAGTAACTAAAGCCTCATGTTTAAACTGTATTGTAATCACGGGACTGCTGCTTGCCAGCTTGTAAGTCTGCCATTCATCCCAACCAGTTGAACCAACTGAAAAGACAGGCAGCTGGAGACAGTCTTTGTCTCTGCTCTGTCAGAGTGGCGGGAAAGAATTTGGAGTGTTAAAAAAAAAAAGGGCAGGTCACAGTGAAGACAAAGGATTTGGAGACCTTTCAACCATTCTTGTTGTGGTATAGATGATTTTTCCCCTAAATGTTTCCTGAGGATTTAGAGTCCTGCCGCTCTCATTAATTTCGCACGAAAGTCTCTTTTCCTGTCTCTGTGTTACTGCTTCCTGTTCTTATATTAGGCTAGAGGGAGGACCCCCAAAAAGTGCTTTAGCTTTTGCGATGCACCTACCGGAGGTAGAACAAAGCACGTATATATTCTTATATCTAGAAATCCAGTTGCCCTGATTTCCAGTACTGTTTATATGTATAATGTGTGAATGCTTATGTATAGATGTCTGTGTGTGTACATATGTACATTGTTTAATATACATGTAAGTGCATATGTACACTACCAGTCAAAGATTTGGACACACCTTCTCATTTATTGATTTTCCTTTATTTTCATGACTGTTTACATTAGAGTCTCACTGAAGCCACCAGAACTATGAATGAACACATATGGAATTATGTAGTGAAGAAAAAAGTGTGAAATAACTCAAAACATGTTTGATATTTTAGATTCTGATTACTGCTTTGCACACTCTTGGCATTCTCTTAATGAGCTTCATGAGGTAGTCACCTGAAATAGTTTTCATTTCACAGGTGTGCCGTGACAGGGTTCATTCGTGGAATTTCTTGCCTTAATGGGGTTGGGACCATCAATTGTGTTGTGCAGAAGTCAATGAGAAATGAGAAGGTGTGTCCAAACTTTTGACTGGTGGTGTATATAAATAGTACTTTGTTTTTATACTTGCATATTATATTTCAGTGCAAATGTCTTCTACTATTCTCTGACTAGAAAGGTGTGGCTGCTCTGCAAAACATGGAAATTTTTATGCTTAAACTGTGTGTGTGTGTATGAAATGATAATTTTATTACATCATCTGATATGTATTGTATGTATATTGCATAGAAAATGGATTAAGAAAATTGATTTATAGATAGTTTAAGATCAGTTTGGTAGATGGCTAGGAAGCAGTCCTGTAGTATAGGGGTTTACACTTATAAACAAAAGATCCCTGGTTCGATTCCAGGTGAGGACACAAGCCCCCCTCACCACAGAGGGTTCCGCCAGGAAAGGCATCTGGTGTAAAACCAAATTAACAATGTGTATTACTCTGCTATGGTGACCCCTTGGGGAGAATACAAGGGAGCACAGGAAGGTTTATATAAATGTGTGTATGTATATATAGACACACACACACGCACGCACACACTGGTGGATAGTTAAGAAGTGTGGTTCATGATTGTATTATTATTGTAAGTTGACCTAAGGGTCAACTTACAATAGGAATATAACATAAGGAATAGCTGTAATGGGGTTGTAGAGAAATAGTAATTTTACTTGCTTTGACTATCTGTCCACAAGTTAATTACAGAAGGGTTGCTCTATGTGAATACAGTAGAATAAAATTTCTCCTCATCCTGGAAGTGTGAAACTCCTCTTTCTTTCTTTCTTTCTCAGACATTGTCTGTACAGATGTGAAGAGCTTCTATCTTTACCTGTTCCTCTATTCTGTGCCACATAGCATCATATTGAGTGGATAGTGTTAGATTATTATAGTAACAGGCTGCCCCCCCATAGTGTTGTTATATCTTTGTTTTTATTGGTCTCTTGCAGTGTTACCTAGGCCTGCTGTGTCTGCTTGGTTTGACCCTGATTACCCAAATGCCCTTTCCGTACATGCAGGAGTGATGAGATGAAGGTATTTGGCCACCTGTCAGGGTCCTTCCGTTCCCTGAAATGAGCTGTAGCTGTATTTTTTTTCTCCATGTCAATAGGATTTATTTTGGCCACTAGAAAAGAGTTGTTGGCTGAAGTGAAAGGCCTGTGCAGGCAAGCTGTTTGAAGAGAAGTTTCTCACTGTGAGGTTGGCTTAGCACAAAGCCACAGCGTGCATGTGATGGAAAATTGTGAAATTTTTATGGTGCATAAATTTGCTGCTGGAGCAACTGGCTTCAACTATTACCAACAATCAGATCCACAGTACATGGCCTATCAAGACTGATTATTAATTGAATCTGAGCAGATTATAACTCTGTGTACTTCGGAATTCATTCTACTATTTCAATCAGCAGTCACATCCATAAACACTAGTTACTTGTTACATTGGCAGCCATACATGTCCATGCCATAACATTGCTTCCACCATATCTGATGTGGTTAGTCGCGCACTGCTCCGGCGTCCTCCACGCACAGCAAATCTGTGTAGCTCACAGCAGGTCTATGCAGTGCACATGCACGCAGGAAGTCTGTGCAACGCACATGCAAGCGCGCAACTTAGAGGGAATGTTGGATGTGGTATGCTTTAGATCAAGAGCTGGTCCTTCTCTTCTTCATACTTTTCTCTTCCCATCATTCTGGTGAAAGTTCATCTTGGTTTTGTCTGTCCTGTTTTTCAGATCTGGGCAGGCTCTTTTAGATGTTTTTTTGGCAAAATCTTACCTGCCCTCTCTTTTCTTTAGTTTAACCAGTTGCTTGCAATTTGTTGTAATCCCTCTGTATTTACATTCAGATAGTATTTATTGATTCTAGACTTTGTCAATGATACACCGACCTTCTTGAGTAGTCTTGACTTGGCTAGATGCTGTGAATGGATTTTTCTGAACCAAGAAGAGAATTCTGTTGTCATCCACTTTAGTTGTATTCCGTCTTCTTCCTGGCCTTTTAGCTTTGCTGAGCTGGTCAATCTGTTACTTCTGTTTACAAATGTTCCAGATTGTTGTTTTGGCTACTCCTAACGATTTTTCTGTCTCTCTGATAGATGACTGTTTTTCAGCCTGATAATGGTCTTCTTCACTTGCATCAACATCTCTTTGCACCATATTGAGAGTTTTGGTGAACAACTACAAAATACAAGTTCAACAGTTAAAATCAACTCTAGATTTTTTTTATCTGTTTAAACTGTAATGAAGTAATGAGGGAACAGGCCTCACCTGGCCATGAAACTGCTTGTCACAGTTCTCCCATTACTTCTGAACCTCTAAAAATAGGGAACTAAGTATAAAAATGGCTGTAATTCCTAAACATTCTAACTTGTGATTGATACAGTGAATGGTGGTCAGCTAACTTCGCTTAGCTAGTGGTAGTTTTCACACAGAAACAGTGTGGTGTTTGTTTTATGCAAAAAAGAAAAGTTAGATTCCCTGGTTCGATTCCAGGTGGGGTCACTTGCTCTTCTCACCATGGAGGGTTGCCTCAGGAAGGGCATCCAGTGTAAAACATCTGCCAAATTACCAATGCGGATGAATCTGCTGTGACTACCCCTTGGCCAGAATACAAGAGAGCAGCCAAAGGTATATTTAGAATGAAATGTGTAGTGTTATCCTTACTGTACTGTACTCAAAAAGCAGCACAAAAATCAGAGAGGATAAAATGTTTTTTCCCCCACTGGAGATTAAAAAAACAATATATCAGAGGTGAGGACATGAAACCAGAGAAGAGGGAAAGCCCCACCATTACTCCTGGGAAATCACAGCCAGTGTGTATGTGACTATAAAAACGTGGGTGACCTGACAGCTCTCCGAAAATGAAAACAAAATGTCTCTGTCGCCCCCTGCATGTTATTGGATGGGACGAGGTCACACTAAAATGAAAAACGTTCTCAGATAATTTTTTCCAGAAGATAATTTGTGCCCTTTTAAGTAGTTCTTACCATGCTGATTTGGATCACCTTTCTCATAAGATTGTTTTGAACTGAAATAATATGGTGCTGTAAAATTGGGCCGTAACCTCATGATTGAGAGCTCTGACTGCCAGTCTGGGGTATGTCTGTTTGAGGGGTGTTTTCTACTTCAAGGCAGGAGTTGGATGCAACGACTCCACCCCAAATCACTACTGTGTAAACTCTGGCTCCAAAATTGCGAGATGGCAGCTAATCAAAATGGGAAATTTTGGCTTCACTTTTGTACAGCAGGTGGAAGTGAAGCCACGTCCATGTTTTCTATAGTCATTGGTGTGTGTAGATACGCACACATACATACATATATAAAACAAACATATATATATATATATATATGTATGTATATAAAACCAGTTTCTGCAGTTGTCATTACTGATGGTGCTAAAGGAAACTGCTCCATCATATCAGTTTCCTCTGGTTCATTCCTAGAATAACAATCCAGTTCAAGTCCAGTAGCAGTCTGCAGTTACAGGGCTCATGTCATGACTTGAAAATTGTTCTGTTAGCACTGTGAACTGACCTCAAGGAAGGAGTTTGTGCTTCATTCGCCGCATCATGTGACCAGCATCAAACTAGTATGTGTCTTAGCCTTGGGATAAAGGCTTCCCTTTTATAGAGGTATACTAATGAGATAAAATGAACTCCTGTCCTCTTCCATTAACGTTTAGCTCTGATGGAGAGGGCAGTTTTACAACTGATTTCAGTAACTTCTTACCCCCACTGTGCCCCAGTAGTTCATTTCCCTGGCACTGATAGCACCACAATTGGGTGAATTTAGAAACTGCTAGACATGTATTAAACAACAATAAGCTTCTCAGGGAGAGAACATTAAGCAGGAGATTCACACCATTTGCCTCCTCGGAATTTTATATTGTTCCTTCTATGCTCCTAGGTCACATATTTGTAAAGAGAATTTTGATTTAAACAACTGTCCTCAGCATGAGTTCAGGTCATGCTTATAGCACATGACTGCTTATGTGTGGTTTGTTTTGCTTGGCCTTTCCCTAAAGTGCCAACATCAAGATTTAGTTTTTTCATTAACTATAAAGCCTCTACAATATGAGGAACATCTGTGATGACTTGCTAAAAATAAACAAGGACTAAAGGGTACATACACTATGCAGACAAAAGTGTTGGGCCACCTACACATTATACTTACAGGAACTTTTATGACATGCCATTCTAAATCCATAAGCGTTAACATGGAGTTGCCCCCCCTTTTGATATTATAATAGCTTCCATTCTTCTGAGATGGCTTGTTCAAGATTTTAAAGTGTGTTTGTGGGAATTTTTGCCCGTTCATCCAGAGAAGCATTAGTGAGGTCAGACACGGATGTTAGATGAGAGGACCTGGCTTGCAGTCTACATTCTAGTTCATCTTTAGGTGTTTGTATAGGTTGAGGTCAGAGTTCTGTATAGACCAGTCAAGTTCTTCCACACCCAACTCATTCAACCATACCTTTTTGGACTTTTGGATATGTGCACCAGGGTACCGACATGCTGGAACAGAAAAAGGCTTTTCCCAAACTGTTCCCACAAAATTGAAAGCATAACATTTTCCAAAATGCATTGATAAGCTGAAGCATTGAGCTTTCCCTTCACTGGAGCTAATGGGCCCAGGCCAACCCCAGAAAACAACCCCATCTGGGGCTCTCCTCAGCTCTTTTCTAGGATGGTGGCGCGGCTGCCCCTCCAGTGGACCCCCTTGGGCTCTCGTGCTCTGGGGGGGCCTCTAGATGTCTGGGGCCCAGATCTCCTCCATGCCTGCTTCATGTTCTGGGAGGCAGGGCTAGGGCTCCCCACACCTACTATTAAATAGTTACATGGAGAAACTTTTTGAATACAAGCGCGTTCACAGACAGAGACTATCCTCCTTGGCTGCTGCCTCTAACTATATCGTGCGTTGTCGGTCTTGTGTGCTGCTCAGTATCATTCAGTATTTATTATTTACTGTTACTTATGCTTATCTAGGTTGTTGCTGTGGTTTCCCTACTGTGTTGTTCTCTTTTTGCTTGTTTTCTTTCTTTTTTCTTTTTCCCAGCAGGTGATCTAGCAGATTTTTCGTGTCCTTTCTCGCTGTCCCTCTCCCCCTCTGTTTTTCTTTCCCTCTCCTTTTCTTGAACCTTACTTGTCTTTGTCTTTCCCTTTCCCTTTCCTATCCCTCGGTCATGTCTGTTCTGATTGTAACAACTTAAAAGTATTAAAAATAAATAAATAAATAATAAAGATCAATCAATTGGACCAGTATGACAAAGTCGTAATGTTCCACTTGGGAAAATAAATCTGTTGGGCATTTTTCTTGGCCCTCAGACAATAATTCTGATCACTTCAGTGCCGGACAGGACAGGCCGGGAAAAAAAAAAAGAAGAAAACAACCCCATAGCATTAGCCCTCGTCCACCAAATTTTACAGTTAGTACAATGTAGTCAGACATGTAAAGTTCTCCTGTCACTGGCCAAACCCAGACTAATCCATCCAGCCTGCCAGAGAAAAAAAATGTGATACATCAGTCCACAGAACATATTTCCACTGCTCCAGAGTCCAGTGGTAGTGTGCTTTACACCACTCCATCTGACGCTTGGCATCGTGCTTGGTGAGGTAAGGCTTGCATGCAGCTGCTCAGCCATGGAAACCCATGCCACGAAGCTCCTGGCATGCAGTTTTTGTGCTGATGTTAATGGCAGAGGAGGTTTGGCTAATGATTTAAATCTGGTTTTAAAACACCAAGATGACAGTGGCAAGAAGGGACAGACCAATGCTTTAACAGGACAAACAAACCAGTGGGTGACATTCACAGTGGCTACATCCATCTTTTATACCATCTATGGTGTGAATGCATGTCATGTCTAAATAAAATTTCTTTTTTTATTTGTTGCATTCCTTTGAATGAGCCTTGTCTCGGGTCTTGGTTTCAGTTGTTTATGTTTCTACTTCCAACACAAAAACAAAGTCAAACAGACATTCCCCAGTTCTTCATTCAACTTGTAGATGTTCTTGTATTTACTGGTTATACTTTTTTTTTTTTTAACCAAAAACTATCAAATTGTCTTGTAAGAAGAAACAGGAAAATTTATATTTGTAATAATATTGTGGGAATAAAAAAGTGTTAACGTGATGTGTTTTCACAGTGCTTAATTAAAATTTTGGGCTAGAATGAACTGCTGTAGTTCTTGTAGATGAGGAAACAAGAAATTATCACCTCTGCTGTTAAAGGTTGGTGCATTGGAGTACTGATTGTTGAAGATGGTTGCTGTTGAGGCAGCCAGTGAAAGTGTTAGTGTACCACTCTATGGACTGCAAAGTGCCCCTGAGAGTGGAGTGTGTGTGTGTGTGTGTGTGGTGGGCACCATTTCAGCCCCAGGCACCTTATGCCAGCTGGCTCATTTTGATGGCACGTTCACTTGAGAGAGGCATACTTTACTGAAATCTGGAACATGGCAAAGGCGGTTTGTTTTAAGCTGTGACTCGTTGTTGTGTTTGGCTACGTTGCAGGTCAGCCTCAGTGAGCTGTGCTGAGAGATTTGACATTTGCCATGACAACTAGAGGAAGAGAGAAAGAAGATGGTGTGTTTTTATAAAACACTCTCACAACACACTCACAACTTATAAAAGCAAGTTACAGAAATGTTCAAATTCTTACCATTTAACTAACGATTCAGACAGACATTTCTCCTGCAAATCCAAACATCTATTGTCTTAACCACTTACCCACTTCATCACAGGGTCATCAGACTCAGAGCACCACACATGCTTGCTCTCACCTAACAAACATGTCATTGGACTTTGAGAGGAAGCCTGAGTAGCTGAAGGAAGGGACAGCGCGGGCACCTGTGTGTAGAACCTCTAAATAATTTCCTACTAAGGTCAAACCACACTGTCAAAGCGCTGTGCCCCTTTAGGGAGGTTTTTGCTGACTAATTTCCGAGTCTTTAAAGGTGAAAAGAAAAAAGTCGATCAGAAAACAGTCAAAACTTACCTCAGTTTACCACATGGGGTTAAACATTGGCATTTAAAATTCTGTGTGTATTTAAAAGTAAGTTGAAAACATTAATCACAATATTTGATAACCAAAATACATTTGTTAGCTTAAACTTGTGTCATGGTCCTGCATTTTTGTACTTTAGTTTTGCATCTTGAGTATTTCCTTGGTTTTTGACTTTCCTATGTTTCCCTGTTGTTTATGTATTTTGAAGTTTTGCCTTAGTTCTGTTATTGCATTTTTACTCCCTGAGCCTTCCTTTGTTGTTTTTCAGTTCCCCAGTGTTTTCTCTGTGTTCTTGTCTGTCAAGTTTCTATCGTGTCATGTTCTGTCTTGTTTCCTGTTTCCTGTTTTACTTTGAAACCTGTTTAGTCTTGTGCTTTGTATTGAGTTTTACTTCCTGCCCTTGATTGTTGCCACCTGTGTTCCTCTCCCTCCTGTCCCTCGTTTGCTCATCAGTCTGTGTGTATTTATACTCTGTGTCCCTTTAGTTCCTTGTCGCGTCCTCAATGTCTTTTGGCTTTTTTCCTGGCAGTAGAGAGTTTTGTTCCTGTCTGT
>VUQH01061282.1:0-11385 GCA_015106775.1 Etroplus canarensis | reverse complement strand
CCGTACCCACTGTATAGGGAGTGGCACTTCTACAACCCACACTTACAGTCTCACCCCTTAACTGGAAGCATTGACTCCAAGTGTCTTTTGGAGAAGTCATTAGCACAAAAGTCCATTTGCTTTTTTCAGACCGAACTGTACTCAGTGCCCACAACAAAGAGTGAAAAATTTAAAGGGGTCTGAATACTTTCCGTACCCACTGTAGGTTCCTGATTGGCAGAGCTAACTTGAAATTTCGAGTTATTTTCTCGAAATTTCAAGTTAATAAGTCAAAATTTCGAGAAAATAACTCGAAATTTCAAGTTGTGGAGTGCATTTTTTTTGTTTTTTTTAGAGGCAGAAAGCTTCCATAGGAGTCGGATTGGCCTTGTGAAATAAATTTTTGTAATCTATATTTTTTCCTTTTTTGTTTGTTTTTTCTTGTTTTTGTTCTTTTAAGTGTTTCCCCTTTTCACTTAAAGTCATTGACAGTGGAATGTTTTTAACTCTTCATTCTTTGTAAATGGCTTTATGTTGGAAAAAGTTTAACAAATATATAGTTAGAAAAATAGGCAAAAGTCAGTAAAAAAGAAACAAGAAAATGTAGACGTTGGCCTGAGATTGAGGTGATGTAGTGGTTAGCACTCTTGAATTAATGCAAGAGGGTTCTGGGTTCAAACTTGCTGGTCAGCTGAGACCTTTCTTTTGGAGTTAATATGTCTTAAAAAATATAATGACATGGTTTTTAGGTTAATTAGATGTTATAAATTGATAAATACTTATTTTTTCCCTCCATTGGTGACCTGGCAACTCATTACATCCTCCTAGGACAGCTGGGATAGGGTCCAGTCCAAATCAGAAAAGAAAACTGATTTATGTATGGTCTGAGATCCTGCAGAAAACTATGAAATGTTAATCAAAGCTAGCAACGGTACTACTGTCAGTTGAGCTCTGCTGAACCTCAGTAAGCCTCACAGTCAAAAGCCTACAGCCTTCAGTATAAAGCTGCTGTTAAACTGTCTCATCCTACTGTTAACATCAATTACACATAAACCAGCTCAAAAAACTGACACATTTTTAGAAAGGATTAGAGGAGGACATTGGGATTTCTTAAATCCTTTTTATCCACTCGGCTTATTTCAGCGGTGCTTATGTCCACTAATTAACTACTGTATTCTTAATCAGCGAAAGGTCCCTGGTTCAGTTCCAAGTGTGTGGAGTTTGCATGTTCTCCCCATGCTTGCACATGTTTTCTCTGGGAGCAATATCAAGAGTTCACTTCTTGATTAAATAGAGGTAAATACATGTATCACTGTATGTTGACTGTGACTCGCCGCTCTCTGGCTGGTATCATCTTTCTTCTCATGTTGGAAGTGGGAAAGCTGGTAAACTCCCTGCTGTCTCTTTCTGTCTCACCCACTGCGTTTGCACAGAGGTGGAGAGCAGCTGCCACACCTCACTTATTCCATTTGTGTTTCACAATTAGCGTAATAGCAAATAGTTAATCAAGCACAACATTCTCCCACCACGCAGCTGTGATTTCTGTCTTTGAGTCAGTTCTCATAGCGACAAGTCCATTTCCAGGTGCTTCAGGCACTGTTTGCTGTCTGATTCTCTAGAATACCTGTCACTCCAACATATGTTTCTCCAGCATATTTCTTCTTTTTTGTCTGATTCACTCAGGGCACACACCCACTTGCTCTACCATCTACACCATCTTGTGGTATAAATCAGTATTACACCAAAGTCTGGGCCGGACCTCTATTTTAAATTTCAAAAACTAAATGCAAAGATATTTTGGCTCAAACATCATAGCAGTAGTCTTTCTGCAACCTGTTGATAGCATTAATACATTCTGGCTGTAAATTATTTTATTTTTTACAGTCAGTGCCTTTAAATGTTTCCTCAGTGTAAAGTTTAAAAGAGTTTAATAGTTAAGTACAGTAGGTTTGAAAATAAAAAGACTTACAAACTTCTTTCAAAAGTGCTCTTAAAAGCAAGTCTAAAATGAAGGCCAGCCCGTGTAAAGATGCTACAGAGGATATGATGCAATTCCATCAACTCACTGAAAATTCTACAGGAGTTTATGCAACACAAATACATATGGTAACATTTCATAGTAGATTAAAGAAATTAGTAAGGCAGGTGGAATAGTGCAGGTGGATGAGTTTAAGGACCTGGGGTCAAGAACAAGACGGGTGAAGAAGACAGTGTAGGCACTGTGGAGTTGTGGAGACAAGGTAGTGAGACCTGTCATGTTGTATGGTTTTGAGATAGTGGCACTGAGAAGAAGTCAGGAGGTGGAACTGGAGGTGGCAGAATTGAAGATGCCGAGATTTTTGCTTGGAGTGACCAGGATGGACAGGATTAGAAATGAGTACATCAGAGGGACAGCTCAGGTTGAGAAGTTTGGAGATAAAGTCAGAGAAGTAAAGGTGAGATGGTTTGGACATGTGTAGAGGAAGGAAGTTAAACGTGGTGCTGCCAGGCAGGAAGAAAAGAAGACCACCGAGAAGATCCATGGATGTAGTCAAAAAGATCACGAAGAGGGTTGCTGTAACAGAAGAGAATGTGAGAAGATGAGATGGAGGCAGATGATCCTCTGTGGTGATGTCTAAAGGGAGCAACTGAAAGACTGTGATTATCAAAAAAAAGTGCTTTGTGTCAGTATCTAACATTCTTGTGTCAAAATCTTGTTTCCAGTGTACAAACATTCAAAAGGTATGCCGGCTTATGACTCTAGTGTTTGCAAATAAATAATATCCAATAAGTATTACTTTAAGAAATGACAGTGTAGTTTTGATTTTGATACATGTTATATATAAATACACCTATAAGTTTAAAGTTACCATTGCATCAGAATCAGTTCCTTTTTGCTGCATAATGCCCTGTGTGTTAAAGTTTTATTTAAAGTTCTGGTTGTATCTGAGAGCACTGATATCTTTAACAAAGGGAATAACAAAACAAAGTAAAGATGTGATACCACTGCTAGTTATCCTGTGTTTTACAGAGATCCCATGATGAGGATGAAGAGCCTGGCTCAGAGGGATCTGAGGATGAAGACTATGTTCCGTATGTTCCGGTCAAAATCAGAAAACAACAAATGGTGAGTAACTGGTCAGGCTTCTCCAGTCCATTGGCTTCGTACCAGGGACAAATTTGAAGTTATTTAGCAGATAGGACATTTTGAGAAAAGCTGGTTGATCCACATTAACTGCAGTTTCTTCTTCCAACTTAAAAATGTGAATTTGCGCTCATGCTGCAATCTTTCTGTGAGTTTATGTCTTATCATGTATCAAAATCTTAATGTATTTTTCATAAATTTGACTTACAGTTACAGAAGATGTTGCGTTTGCGAGGGAAGGCAGTGGACGAGGAGCAGAAAGACAGTGGGGAGGAACAGAGGGATGAGGATGAGGGTCTTGGTCCACGCTCCAATATTAGTCTCCTTGACCAGCATCAGCACCTCAAGGAAAAAGCAGAAGGTATCCAGTAAAACTAGACCCACTCTGTGTTGTAGTACTTAGCTGTTTAAGTATCCAGTTTTTAACTCAGCTGTATGAGTTCTTACGCACCTCACCTTCTTTTTATTTTTATTCCCACAGCTCGTAAAGAGTCAGCCAAGGAGAAGCAGCTGAAAGAGGAAGAGAAGATCCTGGAGAGTGTTGCAGAGGGCAGAGGTAAGTATAATGCTTTCTGCTTTGCCTTGTTGAATCAGATGTTCGTAAAAAGTATTATAAACTACCTGATTTCACCAAATTAATTCTGACCACTTTCTCCTCTCTTCTGTCAGCTCTGATGTCTGTGAAGGAAATGGCAAAAGGCATTATATATGATGATCCGATAAAAACAAGGTGAGCTCTTGATCAGTGAGTTCTGTAAATTTCTGTGTGTATTTTCTTTTTAAAAAATATTAATTCATTCTCTGTATACTGTGTAGCTGGAAGGCACCACGCTACATCCTGAATATGCCAGAAACCAGACATGAACGCGTGAGGAAGAAATTTCACATCCTGGTTGATGGAGATGGCATCCCTCCTCCTATCAAAAGCTTCAGGGAGATGAAGTTTCCACCAGGTAGCACCAAATTCTCTCCAAAACAGGAAAACACCTTTTTTTCACTGTGAAGCCTCTAGTGGTCAAAAATAATTAACAAACCTCTGTTTTCTTGTCTGCAGCAATTCTGAAAGGTTTGAAAAAGAAGGGAATCGTCCACCCAACACCAATTCAAATACAAGGAATCCCTACAGTGTAAGTACAGAATACAAACACTTTTATATATTTATATATACACATACAGTGCATCCGGAAAGTATTCAGAGTGCTTCACTTTTTCCACATTTTGTTGTGTTACAGTCTTATTCTAAAACGGATTAAATTCATTCTTTCTCTCAAAATTTAACACACAACACCCCATAATGACAATGTTTTTTAAAAAAAGTGAAATGTTTGCAAATTTATTAAAAATGAAAAATCAAGAAATCACGTATACGTAAGTATTCACAGCCTTTGTCATGAAGCTCAAAATTGAGCTTTAGGTGCATCCTGTTTCCACTGATCATCCTTGAGATATTTCTACAGCTTAATTGGAGTCCACCTGTGATGAATTCAGTTAATTGGACATGATTTGGAAAGGCAGTTGACAGTGCATATCAGAGCACAAACCAAGCATAAAGTCAAAGGAATTGTCTGTAGACCTCCGAGACAGGATTGTCTCGAGGCACAAATCTGGGGAAGGGTAAAGAACAATTTCTGCTACTTTGAAGGTCTCAATGAGTACAGTGGTGTCCATCATCCATAAATAGCAGATGTTTGGAACCACCAGGACTCTTCCTAGAGCTGACCGGCCGTCTAAACTGAGAAATCGGAGGAGAAGGGACCCGATGGTCACTCTGTCAGAGCGCCAGTGTTCTCCTGTGGAGAGAGGAGAACCTTCCAGAAGGACAACCATCTCTGAAGCAATCCACCAATCAGGCCTGTATGGTAGAGTGGTCAGACAGAAGCCACTCATTAGTAAAAGGCACATGGCAGTCTGCCTGGAGCTTGCCAAAAGTCACCTGAAGGACTCTCAGACCATGAGAAACAAAATTCTCTGGTCTGATGAGACAAAGATTGAAGTCTTTGGCGTGAATGTCGTGCGTTGTGTTTGGAGGAAACCAGGCACCGCTCATCACCTGGCCAGTACCATCCCTACAGTGAAGCATGGTGGTGGCAGCATCATGTTTTTCAGCAATAGGAACTTGGAGACTACTCAGGATAGAGGGAAAGATGAATGCAGCAATGTACGGATGAAAACCTGCTCCAGAGCGCTCTTGACCTCAGACTGGGGCAACGGTTCATCCTTCAACAGGACAGTAACCTTAAGCATACAGCCAGGATAACAAAGGAGTGGTTTCAGGCCAACTCTGTGAATATCCTTGAGTGGCCCAGCTAGAGCCCAGACTTAAATCCAATTGAACATCTCTGGAGAGATCTGAAAATGGCTGTGCACCAACGCTGCACAAAAGGAGCCTGTTTGGGCATCTGATCAGGATGCCCCCTGGACGCTTCTCACTGGAGGTGTTTCGGGCACGTCCCTCTGGGAGGAGACCCCAGGGAAGACCCAGGACTCGCTGGAGAGATTATGTCTCCCGCCTGGCCTGGGAATGCCTTGGTGTCCCCCCTGAAGAGCTGGAGGAGGTGGCTGGGGAGAGGTAAGTCTGGGCTTCTTTGCTAAAACTGCTGCCTCCGCGACCCGGACCCCCAGAAAAGCGGTAGAAGACGAGATGAGACGAGATCAACGCTGCCCATCCAACCTGATGGCGCTTGAGAGGTTCTGCAAAGAGGAATGGGTGAAACTGCCCAAAGATAAGTATGTTAAGCTTGTGCTATCATATTCAAGAAGACTTGAGGCTGTAATTGCTGCCAAAGGTGCATCAACAAATGAGCAAAGGCTGTGAATACTTACGTACGTGTGATTTCTTGATTTTTCATTTTTAATACATTTGCAAACATTTAAAAAACTTTTTGGACATTGTCATTATGGGATGTTGTGTGTTGAATTTTGAGGGAAAGAATGAATTTATTCTATTTTGGAATAAGGCTGTAACACAACAAAATGTGGAAAAAGTGAAGCATTGTGAATGCTTTCCAGATGCACTGTATTGATTTAAAATGAAACTGTTTGTCTGTAGCCTTTCAGGTAGAGACATGATTGGAATCGCTTTCACTGGATCAGGAAAGACTTTGGTCTTCACTCTGCCAATCATCATGTTTGCCCTGGAGCAGGAGAAGAGACTGCCATTCTTTAAGAGAGAGGGGCCATATGGACTTATCATCTGTCCTTCAGTAAGACAAACATCAATTATAGTCAATAACTACAAAGTCTGAACTTCAGGATTCTGATGTAAACTTAAATGTCTGATGAATGTATTCCTGTCTTAAAATGCAAAATCAGATTCATTTTAAAATCTTGGCAGCATTGTCTCTTTCCAGAAATTGTTACCTAGCCAAGGAAAAATTTAAAAATGTACCTGTTCATTTGAAAAACAAACAAATCTTTCAGGGAAGACGAATAAAAATAAACTAAAATAATGTGGTTGCATAAATGTGCATGCCCTCTTATTATTGGAGATAAATCTGTGTTCAAAATTCACCAACCACATTCAAGTTCATGTTAAATAGAAGTCAATATACACCTGTCATCAGTTAAAGTGGGTCAGGGGAATGGTGCAAAAAGAATTTCCAAGACATTAGATGCATGTTGACAGCCAACTAGTGGAGAAAATATAGCACAACAGTGGCATTACTAAGAACTGGACAAAGTAGGAAAATGATTAGGGTGACTTCCAGGAGACCTGCAGCAACACTGAAAGATCTATTTTTAGTTTTCCAGAAGCATGTAGGAAGATGTGTTAAGGTCTGAAGAAACCACGGTTGAATTATTTGGCTGTAACTCCAGAATGTTTGTTGGCACAAAAACAACGCTACACATCACCAAAAGAATACTGTATCCATGGTGGAACACGGTGGTGGCAACACGATGCTTTGGGGTTGTTATGCTTTAGCTTAAACTGGGGCTTTATAGTGAGAGAATTTTGAACAGTTCCAAATATTTGTCAGTTTCAGCACAAAACCTTCAGGCATCTGCTAGAAAGCTGAAGATGAAGAGGAATTTTCACTTTGCAACAAGTACCAAAAGCATACAGCCAGATCAACAAAAGAATGGCTTTACTAAGAAGATTAAAGTTTTGGAATGGCCCAGCCAAAGCTGTATTAAAAACAAAAGCTGCTTAACAAAGTAGCTTAAGGGTGTGCACATTTATGCAACTGTGTTATTTCAAGTTTTTGTTTTCATTTCCCTACTAAAGAGTTTAATTTTGTTTTAATCACCTTGTTCAGGTTAAATTTCACATTGAAAGTGGAAAAGTTCTGAAATTGTTTATCTTGATCTTTTTTGTCACATCGCAAACAACTGCCATTTTAAGTGGTGTGTGTGTGTATATGTGATAGATAAAAATAAAGAATATATGATATAAATGACAACACAATGAAATGATTTGCAGAACTCACAAACCAATATTTTATTCACAAAAAACAGAAAATATGTTGAAAGCAAGACATTCAAGCAAATTTAGCTCATCTTGAATTTGATAGCAGCAACATGTCTCAAAAAATGAAGACAGGGCCATGTTCACCACTGTATAGCGTCCTAACTTCTTTTAACAACAGTCCATAAACATCTGGGAACTAAGGAGACCAGCTGCTGGACCTTTGGGATGCTGTCTACTACTACAAAGCCATGTTGTTATAGCTACAGTATGTAGTTTAGCATTGTCTTGCTGAAATATGCAAGGCCTTCACTGAAAAAAGACGTGGTCTGGTGGGGAGCATGTGTTGCTCTGTAAAATCTGTATATGCCTTTGATCATTGCTGGTGCCTTTCCAGATGTGCAAGCTGCCAGTACAATAGGCACCAATGCACCCCATCAGAGATGCAACCTTTTGAAAGAAACACTGTTAACAAGCCAGAAGGTCCCTCTCCACTTAATTTGGAGGATGCAGTGTCCATGATTTCCATAAAGAATTCAATTTTCAATTAGTCTGACCACAGAACAGTTTTCCACATTTCCTCAGTCTATTTTAAATGAACTTTGGCCCAGTTGAAGACAGTGGATCACGTTCACATATGGCTCCTCCTTTGCATGATACAGCTTTAACCTGCATTTGTGGAGGACAGAGCAAACTCTGTTCACAGACAGTGATTTCTGGAAGTGCTCCTGAGCCCATGCAGTGATTTCCATGACAGAATGATGACTGTTTGCAATGCAGTGCTGCCTGAGGGCCCAAAGATCACTAGCATCCAATACTGGTTTTTGACTTTGTCCCTTGTGCACAGGGATAGATGGATAGATAACACAAAACCTGTTCTTTGGTAAACTGTCTCTTTATCATGAATTTCTGCATAATTTTCCATAACATTTGTGGTTTTGCAGCGAGAACTGGCAAGGCAGACACATGGCATCATAGAGTATTACTGCAAGTTGCTGGAGGAGGAAGGAGCTCCCCAGCTCCGTACAGCCCTCTGCATTGGAGGAATGTCTGTCAAGGAGCAGATGGAGGTAGTAAAACAGTAAGTAAGGCTGAAGGTTTGTGTGAAAAAAAAATTGGATTTGATCCAGAACTTCAGTTTGAGCTAGAGTCAAGCAAAAGCTGCATGATTCAGCTACATCATGTAGAGTACAGTAGAGAACAGTAAAGTAAAGTGCTTAGATAGACTTCAAAATGTAAAAATTCAACAGCATTGCCACCTGAGTGTAGTGTTGTGAATTAATTTTTCTCTTCAACTCTATCTTGGTTAAAGTGGTGTCCACATGATGGTCGCTACCCCTGGAAGATTGATGGACTTGCTGCAGAAGAAGATGGTAGGTCTTGACATTTGTCGCTACTTGGCTTTGGATGAAGCGGACAGGATGATTGACATGGGTTTTGAAGAAGACATCAGGACCATCTTCTCTTATTTCAAGGTGAGGCACACTTTTGTAGCATTAGCTTTTAAATGTTACAGCATAATTGAGTGGTTTTCCTTCACCCATTATTCTGTGTCATGTTTGTCCTGTCCCTTACTAGATAAATAGCTTTACAAAGCAAGTCTAGTCAGACCAGGTACCATAATATTTATCACATTAGAGAACTGACAATGTGACTTTTTTGTGGTTTGACAAGTTTGCACCTTAACAGTGTCATTGACTTTGTGTCCTTATTTTAGACTGAAATGTTATGGTTACATTTCTAGAACCTTTGACAAATTTTAACTTAATTTTTCTGACTACTTAATAGTTTCCAGATAATCATAAAACTTTCAAAGGTAATACATTTCTCCTATATCTTAGCTCTATGCACAGTAACAGAGAAATCTGTCTTCCAGTTAATGTATTCAGTCAGTTGACACTTTTCTTTTTTTTTTGCTTTTCATGCCAAATTCTTGTAGTGAAAAAGTTATTGTTAGCTATTTGTGTTTCCTCATTTAGGGACAGAGGCAGACCTTGCTTTTCAGTGCCACTATGCCCAAGAAGATCCAGAACTTTGCCAAGAGTGCCCTGGTCCAACCCATTACTATTAATGTGGGTAGAGCTGGTGCTGCAAGCTTGGATGTCATACAGGTAAGTTTATCTTTCACTAAAACAATTGTTTGTCTTAGTCAGGAATATGGTTTGAATTCAAATTACACATATAAAATTTAATGAACTAAATATTTGTATGCATGTGCAGGAAGTGGAATACGTCAAAGAAGAGGCGAAGATGGTGTACCTTCTAGAGTGTCTCCAGAAAACACCTCCTCCAGTTTGTACTTTCACATGTTTTGTCACCTGCATACCTGTAATGAATTATATCAACCATGTCACAAGTCCTTCTTCGTTCTGGCAGGTGCTGATATTTGCAGAGAAAAAGGCTGATGTAGATGCCATCCATGAGTATCTGCTGCTTAAAGGAGTAGAGGCAGTGGCTATACATGGTGGAAAAGGTATGCAGAAATCTATTCTAATAATTAAAATACATAGCAGTCAGTCCATAGTAATACTGCATCAGAGGATTACTGTATTTGGAAGGATTGTCTAATACAGGATCAAGCTTTGCCCAGAGATGCACCAATATACAGTGGATATAGAAAGTGAACACACCCCTGTTAAAATACCAAGTATTAGCTTTATGCACACCATAAAGCTAATACTTTGTTGAAACACTTTTTGCTTTAGTAATAGTATCCAGTCTTTTTCGGTAGGAGTCTATCAGCATGACACATCCTGACTTAGCTTTATTTGCCCACCCTTCCTTGAAAAGGACATCTTTTGCTCACAGCCCTCTTTAGGTCCCCCCTCATATTTTCAATAGGATTTAGGTCTGAGCTCTGGCTGGGCCATACCAAAACTTTAATTTTCTTGTGGCAAATCCATTCTTTTGTTGATTTGCGTGTATGTTGGGCTCATTGTCATGCTAAAAGGTGAAATTCATCTTCAGCTTTCTAGCAGACATCCAAAGGTTTGGGGCCAAAATCCACTATTATATCGAACTGTTTATAAGTCCCTGGACCTTGTCTAAAGCCCCAGTTCCAGCTGAAATAAAACAACCCAAAAGTATGATGCTGCTATCGCCATTCTTCACCATGGGTATGAAATTCTTCTGGCGATGCACAGTGTTGTTTTTGTACCAAGCATACCATTTGGAATTGTGGCCACAAAGTTCAACCTTGGAGCTGTCCCGGACCGTGACTAAGATGGCAGCTTAGTGTGGGAGCTCTGTACGACCATGCACAATTTAATCTAAACTCCTGAATAAGTGGCACTAACTCTGAAAGTTAAACCCCCGTGCTGGTATGCCAAAACCCCCTGCAACCAAACGAAGCGGCATGGCTATTCAGAGACTCGGAGGTGCCAGTGAAATAACTCCAACAGGTATAACAGCTAACGTTAGCGGAGAAGCTAGCGCCAACAGCAAGGCTGGTGAAACGGATACTCTGAACGTGGTGAAGTCACTTCTGACAGATTTTGGAACAGAGTTGAAGTCACTCCGGGCAGACTCTGGAACAGAGTTTAAGCTACTCCGGGAAGAGTTGAAGTCACTCCGGGCAGAGTTTGGAGGAAAACTGGACAGCATGAATGCTCGTCTAACTAATATAGCGAACCGGACGTCTACACTGGAAAACAAGGTAATGGAAATAAAACGAGATGTTGCATCTAGTGCAGCACGTATGGATGAAGCTGAGCGCCGTATAAGTGACACAGAAGACGCACTTAACGTACTTAACCCGGCTACCGAACGAATTGCCTATTTGGAATCCAAGATTAATGAGTTTGAAAATAGGAGCAGAAGAAATAACCTCCACTTGTTTGGCATACGTGAAGGAGCCGAGGGCCAACAGCTACTCTTT